>JAWLRI010001080.1:1172549-1229707 GCA_034781795.1 Crypturellus tataupa
CATTCATCACTTTTCAGGATTAGGCAGAGTGTTAAACTAAGATGTTTGGAAGAGTTCCGAAATTTGATTTTGGAGGGAATATTTGCAAATGGAGTACTGAAAAGAATTAAAACCATGGGCTTACTGAATAAAGGCTCATCTGGTAGTGAGCTGATAGTGAGTTTGATAGTATGCCAAGAAAGTGAGAGAAGGAATGATATAAAGCAAAGATATAAAGCATATAAAATTAGAGTAGTGAGGGCAGACAAATAAAAGAAGGATCCTCTGCTTTGAAACTAAGGCTGAGGAGCCTGGACTAGCTTAGAGGAACCTTCAACCCAGAGGAAGGTTTTCTTTATGTAAGTAAACTGTATCATGTTTATATAGGAGAAAACTGAAAGTTTGAATGCTTTTTGTGTGTAGCTTACTATATAAATTAAATTCTTCTTGCTTTGTTTCCTGTACTCTCCTTCTGTATTTGAGTTAGTTATCTGAACATAACTCTGTCACCTGCTGGTGCAAACAATAAAAACCTAGAAATTTGCAGCCTTCAACTAAGAGCTGAAGCAAGAAACAAGATTAGACAAGAGAGACTTGACAGATATATGCTAATACCATGGAGAGTGAAAGAGAAAAATATCTGCCATCATATTCCAATGCAGAAAACCTCAAAGGCATTGAATCAAGCCAAGCTTGAAACAAACCAAGAGAGAGGATTCTTCATGAAATATGAGGTTGATCTGTGGAATTTGTTGTCATAGAAGCTGTGCTAAAAGATCTCATTAGTGAAGGGGCACACCAGACAAGTTCATGGAGGAGACACCTGTTTGTAGTGGCTAAAAGAGAGAACTGCATCCTTTTCAGGAGGGGCTTAAGAGGAAGAGATAAAGCATTGGAGACTGGGACAAAATTAAGAATTATTTATGCTTCCTCTATTTTTATTCTTTCTTATACATTGCCTTTTTTTCCTCCCTCAAATAGATGGACCTTGTCTTCAGCCAGCACAATTGCTCTTATATTCTACTCACCTGAAAAAAAAAAAAAGCCCCAGAATAACTAGCTTCTTGAGAAGCTAAGAAGCTAGTCTTGGATAAGACAGAGCTGGAGAGTCACTGACCTGACCTGCAAGGTCCCAGAAAACATATCTTCATAGTGATGGTGTTGGAAATTGACCATATTTAGTTCTATTTGGTACTTAATAGCTCTTTAGACTGCTACCCTGTGCTGTAGGAAGGATCACAGTTGGAAACCTTCTAAAAGGAGACAGGAATAGGATGAATACATATGAAATGACTAATGCTGCTGCCCTTGTGAAAGGTCTATATGGAAGCCAAGTGTAGCTTGATAGAGAGGTCATACCTTGCGGAGGAAATATGAGTAGCTGATGTTGAGGGTGTTGTTAATAGAGGTGTGCAGTTACTTCCCAGTCTTGTTAGTAAGTCAATAATTGCAATATTTATCTTGATACTGCGCTCTGCCCTTCTATTTCTTTCACCATGCCGAACAGTGGCAAGGGAAGGTAAAGAGGCATTAGACCCCTGTTTTTTTATCTTGCACCCTGCAGCCTGAGAACTTTGAAGTTCTAACTGTATTTTTGTATATCTGCAGGTAGCCCTACAAAGTAAGTGGGGGACAGAGCAATTTTAAAAAGCTGGAAAACTACTATTCAATAGTCTAATAATCTCCAAGACCTTTTACCAGCTGAAGTACCTATTAACAGCCTTGAGGAGGCATTTATAGAGCCATTGCTTTCAGAGTGTTTCAGTCAGACGTGCAGGCTGTCCGTATTCTGCAGGAATGCAGTGCTTGCTGAGAGAGGCTGAGTAGTCTTTATTGAGGCAGCAGCGTGACCTTGTATCTCACTGCTAGCAAAGGCATAAGAAAGAGCAATGGAAGATCAATTTTCTGTTTCTTTCCCCAGAGTGTGAAAGTGTATTCCTTAATTCAGCCTCAAATCCAAAAATGAGTTGGAAACTTTCAGTGCTGCTTTCACTGTTCCCCTTTATTAGTATGAGGAACATTTTTTTATATTAAGTCAGATGATACACAATTACTTTTGCTATTATTTTTTTACTTTACCAACACTTTTAAGCTACTATTTTTAATGGTGAACATAGAGTATGGTATGCCAAAGAAGAAGAGAAAAATATATTTTGAGGTTTCATTTGTTCAGCTATATGTTCACGCTAGGTATTAATACCTTTTTGGTAGAAAATGCACTATATTGTGTTCCAAATTCCTTTTTTTCCAGTCTTGGAACAGATCTTCAAAATATGAAAATATGAGATGTGAGCAAAGGGATTGTCTGACAAACCCTTTACCTGTAAATTAGCCTGGACTTGGTTGACAGGCTGGTAAAATGGTTGTAGGCAGTAAAAATGGCAAGCACAGCTGCATATCAAAATGCAGTGGGTTAAAACCACATCAGTGCAATTCAAGAATCCTGGGCTTTTAACAGCAGACAGAATCTGCCCTCCTAGAAGCAAGTGGTAAGATAGATCAATGAGCCATCTGTGCCAGTATCCTGAGATTAGTCTGTATTTGATGTTGTATAACTTGATAATATAAAATGTAATTTGAGAAACAATAATGCAAGAATCCAATTGATCATTTGTTGAGGTAAATCAAGCGAGCCAAATCAGGTTGTGAGGTAGAAAGTGGGAGGAGCTGAAACTTATATATATATATATATATATATATGTATATATATATATATATAAAAAAAAGAAAATATAAAAGAAAATCTTTTCAAAGCCAAATGTCTTTTCTTTTTTACTATTCTCACATGAAATCCATGTATTTGTTATGATGGTCATAGACCTTTGAGGTAACCACTGGCTTGTCAGTTGCAACATGATATAAACAGCCATACTTCTGAGCTATGAGACATTCAAGACTGTCCCAGCAACTACTGGAAGACTTCTCCAGGCCTCTACAAGAAGGATACAAAATGTTTGGTTGAAATGGATTTATTTGGCGTTTCTGGTTGGTTGTAGCCTTGCGAACTCTAAGGCAGAAACTTCTGGAAATCCTTTGTTACCAAAATCTGACTTCTGCCTTCTCAGTTAAACAAATTTCAACAGTTTCAGGGACTTTCTCTTTTGGTTTACTAGTTTGGTTAGCATCAGCATTTCTGAGTTGCCAAAAGGGCAATGATTAGTACAAGCTACCTAGTACCAATTTTCTGGGAACTAGGATGAACTGAATGTCCTTCTCCATTGCTTAGCTAAAGGAAAAGTGAAGATCACATTACATTTTTTCCTACATCAAAAGAGAATAATTCAGCAGATTTCTGCTATTACAAAATTGCAAAACACAAACAAGAAGATATTTTATTTGTTTGTTTATTTTTCAATATGTTCTTCTGTTTCCCCCACGATTACTTCATGCAATCTTTGTCTTTTTTAATTATTAAAAAATTTTAAACTTTTGGTACTTTATGTTAATGTATAAAAAGTAATGGCTTTGTCTAGCTGTACTTGATAGATGAATGTGGAAACTGTTTGAACTCCCTATTCTCAAGGGAAAATATTCTCATATGGAATTAGATTGGAGGTAGCTATTGTTCTGCAAAGAGTGGTCATTATGGGACTATCTTTAGCTCCAACTCCTCTTTTCCTGTTTGTTTAATGGAAATTGCATCCCTCGGACGCATACATCTTTGAAGCAATTAAGGTGATGCAGTGTGTGCTCCTCAGGAAGATGAGGTCACTTTCATTTTTTTGGCATGAACAGGTTATTTACAAATATTCCTTTCCCAAGTGGTTCTACTTTTAGTGAGCAATTAATGTCAATCAAGCATGTACAACTTTAAGTCACAATTGTATGGAAAAAAATATGATCAGCTCTCTCTGTAGCTGGCATTAAGCATTGATATTTTGGTAGAAAGTGAATTTCAGCGCAGCAGAAATTCTCAAAATGGAGAACTACTTTTTAAGTATGGCAGTTTCTGTAGTCATCAGACTTGTTTGAAAGGTGCGTGAGGTTCACATGCTATAAGTAATACCAGCGCCTTTTATTTTATTTGCCTTTTCTTCGTGGTTTTTATGAACCACATTTTACTTTCTTTGAGCAGAAAAGGTTTCTCAGGTAATTTGAAGAAATCATTTTGGTAAGGGTATTAAAACAATACAGTTCGAGGAAATAGTTGATCTAACTTCTGTAGTTGTGCAACTGAAATAATGGGTTAAGAGTACAACTGATAAGAAGCTAGATAATAGGCCAGCAAGCAGGATGTCTGCAGTCTATCAAGGATTAAATAAGATCTATATAAAGCACCAGTGTAATTGTAAAATCAAGACATGTAGACTGGAAAGCATCCAGATAAAACATCTGAAGACAGAGGCCATAAATAGAACATGTGGTTCTGATAAAGACTGAGCTTCACTGCGTGTTTAGGATACAGGTAAAGAAGCTAAACCAACTAAACAAATCTTAATAGTTTCATGACAAAAGATAATAACCAATAAATTATCAGTCAGTAGGTAAGGATCTGATTCCTGCAAATGAAATGCAACTGTGCTTTTGATACTTTATACTGAGGCTGCTAAACAGGTAGATCCTTGTATGGTTTGGACCCAGTGCACAGGGTTGTGTTTACAATCAGTCATATTGTCTGAAGAAGGAACCAATCTGAACAGTAAAGATAACTGAAGAGATACGGACTAATTGGCCCAGAAACCGTTTGCCAATTATAATGCTGGGGTGAGCTGGGCAGTGGTCAGGACTCTGGTATGCCGGATGCAGGCAGGATAGAGTTAGACCTACATGACAAGAATTAACCAACATAGAGCATCTTTCCTGGGAGCGACTGTGTGATCCAATTCCAAGACACCATGGCTTCATCAACAACTCTATATCAGGTAGATAACTGCATGTATATCTGTAAACAGCATGCTCTGCCTCAGAAAAAATTCAGAAGTTACCAGAAAAAAAGGTCATGTGTTCTCAGGAATTAATACTTGTTGGGGCTCTGCTGTCTCTGGTCAAAGAATTCTCTTGCTTTAAAACATTTTTATGAGTGGGGTATGTCTTCCTGTATCTCTGACTGCCAAAAAGGAGTTAGGAGGTAATGAATAACATGAAAAAAAGTACTAGCAAATTCTTGCAACATTGTGACATCTGCTCTTATCAAAAAGAGAAGCCATGTCAGCTCCTGAGATAAGTTATGATTCAGCTTTCTTTTTACCTGAAGAAGAGGAGGCAGTAGTATATTCTGTATTGTTCAAACTGTACATACAAAGAAAATAAAAGCAATGGAGAAGTGTAGAACTAGGTGAGTATTGTCTACTCCTCAAGGATGCAAATGAAGGATTCACCTGTCTTTTTAGGTAGGCTTGGCCTGTTCTGAAATAAAAATTCAATAAAAATTCATACTACCAGAAACAAAGATAGTCAATCCAGCAAAGAATATATGAAAGTTTTCATTTAAACTAATTTAACATGTCTATTTTTAACCTTGGGAAAGTACTTTGTCTTTGGAGGTGGTCTATGCATACCTTATGTTAAGTTGCTAGGGATTCTACCAAAGCAGAGGTAAGACACTTTCAGAGCATGAAGGGTTTAGAGAAGTCTTAATTAAAGCCTCAGTTCTGAATATAAAGTGTGAGGACTAGCTTATCTAATTCTGTAGAAACAATAAATGAAGTGAGAATTATTGTTCCATCTGGGTATGCAATTTCTCTCAGATTTGCTCTTTAGCTAGAGTCTAAAGAGAAGAGAGCACTCTTGCATGCTAACTGCCTTTTAAAGATATCAAAAAGATTAAAATTCAGGAGAATTCCTTGAAATTGTAAACCTGTAACTGCTTTAGCAAAGAGAATTTTTGAAGGTAAAGATCTAATCAGGAAGCAGCAGCACTGCTCCTCTTAGCACAAAACAGCAATTTTCTTCCAAAAATAAATTCAGTTACAAGAAATCATTTTGGGGGGTGTGTGGATTTTTAGTACTGTGGCATGTTCTTGTTCTCCCCAAAGTTCTGAAAATTATAATGAAATATGTATTATCTCTAATAGATTATTTAAATTTCTTTGCTCTTGTAAGGTCTGTGCACTGCTATTGCACAATTTAAATCAAAGTCAAATATTGTGTGATCCTGTCTCTAAAAATCCCACCTAGACACCAAGAAGAGTTGCAGACATAACACATAAATCCCAGGTAGGGACCTTCTTTGGTTAATCCTTCAGATACATAAAGTTGTCAGGCACTGTTTATTCTGAAACTTCCCTCAATGTTCAATTTATTTCTTTATGTATTTTTAGAAATTCTTGTTTAGGGAGGCAAAGAAGTACAATCTGTTCTGATTCAGAATTAGGCAGGTAGAGATTGTTCAGATGTCTAAATTCTTTGGAAAAGTTAGACCTTTTAAAGACTTCATCCTTTATTTTGAAGAAGATGGTGGTAATTTGCCTCTTATTCTAATCCCTTTTATTCCAAAAGGATCACAAAGAGACTAGGTCAGAGACTTCTAGTAGTTAAAAAATATCACTTCCAGCTATTTTATGGAGGCCAGTAATTCCAGCATTTTTTTCTCCCACCTTAGATCAAATGAGAGATGTCTTGCTGGATTCTGGAGGAGTGCTTATAATGCATTTGAATTGTGCCACAAAGGTAGGTGAGCTCCAGAGTAGCAGAAATATTGAGAAACCCTTTCCTAGTTTTTTTAGGCATAGGAGTCTCTAAGACTTGACTAGGCAGTTTTCTGATGTAGATATCTAATGTACCAAGGCAAATAGTAGATTCTGACATCTCTTCACCTAAAAATGAGTGGCTGAATGAATGTGGATGAATTCTATTAATACAAGCATATATGAGACCAACAATATAAGAATTTTGGGGGAAAGGAGGGTCTAATATCCTAGAGTCCTGACTCTCAAGCTTTTTGTCTTTTTCTCTCATTTTCTTTTTTTTCCCTCCTGTTTCTCCCAGTGAGCCCTACTGCAGTACCTTCCAGTCTGTACCATGTAACCATGTAACCCATTTCCATGAACCTAGAGATGGAAATAGTTTTACCCATTCTAATCTGAAAAGTTAGAGTTACAATTTGGCTCATACTTATTTGCATCAGATCTGTCCTGAGGCTTTCTGAAGGCTGTGTTCTTGCTTCAACAGATGATACTGAAGGCACTTTCCTGAAATGAGGAAGATGTTTGTTTACCGTGAAGCTGATTAAAGCCCAGAAAAGGCAGTTTCTTGTGTAGTGCTCTAAACATTAGGTTGTTAGAAGAGTTTGGAGGCCACTGTAGTAATAATGATTGTGAACTTGTAGGCGTAGGCACACAGCTAACATGACTAGCAAAATATTTAGACAGGTTGAATGCTGTATGTCAAGAGGGGAAGGACATGCCTATTTTAAACAGGTCAGACTTTTTTGAAGGGGTTCAAAGACATATCTCTCATTGACTGAATATAAAATGTAGTTGTATTTGGTTGTTACTTGATTCCAGAAAGAACTTCCCATTTTTTTTTTCCCTTGGAATATTTGTTTTCCTGGATGGCTAGAGATGCTGAGCATCATGAAGATGTCACTCATCTTGCTTTTGATGTAGCAAATACTCCAGGTAGATACTCCAAGCGCCATTATCACCAACAGGATTTGAATTTCTACAACCATGGGACCCTGGCTGAAAATCAATAACTGCTTTGGAGAGGTGGGATCCACCTCACTAAAAGGCACATATATCTTTGCCAACAGATTGGCCCGTCTAGCAACTTCTTTAAGCTAGCAAAGACACTTTAAATACCTAGGAAAGAGGGGAGAATTATAAAGACCATGCAAACAGCAAAACGTATGTGCAAATGGGGTTGCCTCCAGCAATTACATACAGCTAAGGAATTATCCACAGGATTATAGGGAATCCCCTTGTACCCATCCTGGGAAAATGGCATGCTCAAATAGCTCTCCGAAGCCCTTGTGCATGAATGCTCACAGCATGGGGAATAAACAGGAGGAATTAGAGCTCTGTGTGTTGTTGCATGAATATGATCTCATTGCAGGTAGAGACCTAGTGGGATAGCTTGCATTACTGCAATGTTGCTGTGGATGATTATAAGCTTTTTAGGGAGGACAGGCCCTCCCTAGGGCATTGCCCTTTTTGTGAGGAAAGAATTGGATTTTATGGAGTTCTGCCTGGGGATGGATGATAAATAAGTCAAGAGCTTATGGGTAAGACTAAAAAACATTGGGACACTGTTGTGGGTATTTGTCATCTATTCATGAGAATAGGTCTTTTCATGTACTTTAGCAACATGAGTTGCTCACGGAAAGCAATTATTCATCAGTCACAAAAAGGAGAGTTCACATCTTAATGCGTGCACTTGATTAAGGCTAGTTTTCATCTTGTTCTTTTCAGGCAAATTAGTTTTAGTGGATCACTATTTGGAGAAGTGAAGCTGAAATATTCCACAGTCCTAGTGAGTTCTGGTGTTGAAATATCGGTGTCTTCTTCCTTTCCACCTTCACATCTCTCATAGTGCTTTTTGGGCTTGTATGACATGAAAGGTTTTCAAAGTTAGGAAAAGCAAAAGATCCACTGAAACACCTAGCAAAGACAATATTAAATTATGATTTAATTTACACAAATAGTCTCTATTGTGCCTTAGTTGCTCTGTCCTCGTTCAACTCTTGACCTGGTCATACGCTGAAAAGAAGCTTCATATTTGAATATGTGCTTTGAACTGACTTGCATTGCTCTACAAAAGTATGATAGCCAAAACTGTCTATATTGAACATGACGATGTCAGTCTGGCAATGACTCATGCACAAAACCAATTAGACTAGGTGAGAAATTCTCTAGTACTTTCCCTAGATCTTTTGAGGGAATAAAAGAGCATAGCTGGGCAAAATGGCCTCAGTTGCCAGGACCTGCAGCTGTGACAACATCACATCTTAAGTGCCAAATTTCCCTGAGTGCAGAGCAACTCTTATTGCATCTGGCAACAAAGATTTTCCACAAAACCTTGTCTTCATTTTAATAAATGAGAGAGATTAGAATCTGTCTTAATGGTCTAGTGGGCTTAAAATGCTACTTTTAAGGCAAATTATGATCCTCTTTGGAAGTCTGTTCAGGCCAATGCAGATGTGTTGAAAGCACAAATTAAATGATCCTTCAAGCAGTGAAGCATCTGGAAAAGACAATGTTTGCATTTTAATCGCACAAGTTTGTGGGTTTTTTTTTTACTTGTGTTTTCCCTTTTTTCTACACATATTTCATGACTAGTTATAGTTAAGTAAGGTTCAGTAGAGAAACATCTTTTACTAAAGCTTTTGCTAGATCATTTAGTAGCAGAATTAGATAGAATTCTTCACCAAACTTCATGTAGTTGCTGTGATGAATTAATCAGTAGGGAATTAGGTTAAATGATCAGTATTGTGAGTCAGTAGCCTCGAACTTTAATGATCTAATCATCTAGACTTCTGTCCCTATAACTTCCACTCCCACAGTGTTTAGCAGTTGCTATCAGATAATTAGGGACACCAAGCAGTGAGTGAGTGTAATGCTTCAGGCATAACTTTAGACAAGTCTTTATTGTGTGTCCTTTATTACTTTTTCAAAGATGTCAAAACTGTCCTTTTCTGAACCTATCAGGAAGTGCCCTAATATCATGTGTATATACACATATATACATATTTTTGAGCTGGAAGTGATGTTGCTAGTTGGGAGAATTCATGGTTAATCCATTAATCCATCATGTATTGTTGTACCTATAAGCTAAGTATAATTTCAAAAGAGTTATTTCTGTAATTTAGAAAGCATATAACTATATTGGATCAAAATATCTGATATCAAGGAATCAGCTCTACTCAGTAATAATTTCTGCCTCCCCCTATAATCTATCAGGATAAATGCCATTGGTTGTGTAACACTCATAGTACTCCGAAGTTAATTTTTGATGTCACCGAAATTAAAACACCTGAATTGTTAAATCTGAAATTTAGCTTTAACAATGGACCACCTCTTTAATATCCAGCAATGGTTTGGTGATGAAGCGCACATATATACATACTTGACAGGATAGTGTGTCAGTGCATATGGAAAAGATAAAAGTATTCTGGAAGAAGTTCAAAGGAAATACCCTAGTAGCTATGGAAACCAAAGACCTTCTGCCCTATATTGGAAAGAAAAGAAAATAGTCAGATTAAATGAACATCTTCCTTTAAGTACCCATTTGGCGAAGACAGATTTGTCCTCCAGACTTGATGAGGCTTTGAAAGAGATAATGGTGCGATACCTCCATAAAACTGCAAATGTTTTTCTTATGATCTGGGGATGGACTTTAAATAAGTGTAACTTTACAGCATGATTCATTCACATATGATTGAAATAAAGCTCCTTTGCAGAAATATTCTGCCTTACAGTAACTTGGATGGAGTTCCATTTATTTATTTATTTTCTATGCCAAAAATGGGAAGCAACTATTTCAGCTGTTATGGCTCAGAATCTGGACTTTTTTAGAACTTCATAAGCTTAGTATCGCAGGAATTCCAGCTTTAAGAGTCAGCAAATGAGAAACACGAGCTTCTATATTTCAGTACTTAAACATTTGGATAATATTTTATTACATTAATTATAATAAAATCTGTTATATAAAGAGAAAAATATATGAAAAGGTTGCAAAAAAACTGGAGTCGCACAAGGTGAATTCATGCAAGAATCATGGCCCAGGTAAAGTCATTTAAGCCTTTCATCACTGTACTAGGAGAGGGCAGCAAGAGTAGAGGTTTAACAATTATAAATGACAATATTCTGCATCCTGCACTAATGCTTTTATTAAGGAACACTCCTTTAATTAAGCACTCCTTTTATTAAGGAGGAAAATATATGGTCTATTTTCAATTCTCAAACACCCAGTTCATCTCTATTTTTTTCCCCTCAGAAATGTGCTAGGGGAATAATCTAACTCACTTAGATTTGAGCTAAACCAATATCACAGTTTGGCAACTGGTAAATCTTACACATCCAAGATTTTCTGGAAAGTAGTAGGTATTTGTTGGCTGTATGTTGTTAATTCTGTGTAGACATTTCTTGAGATGAATCTGTCCATATGATTTCTATTATAATACTTCCTGTGAAACAAGAATTCCATTTCCTCAAAGCCTTATTTGCTCATTCATGATTTTTTTTAACTTAACCTTAGCATTTCATTTGCTTTTTCATTAGACTGTCTACAGATGTTATGTCTTGTATATTATACAGTAGATAACTTGGTTTCGCTTATAAATTGCTTGAAGTGTCGAGTATTACTTTTGCTGTATTCATAATGTTACATTAAACAGTATACTGGAATTATTGTGATGTATAAGTTATTTCTGTAAGTATGTCTATAATGTATTTTTAAAATGACATTAAGATTTTTAAAGCTTAAAGAGATTACTCCAAATTTTGAACATTTCCTTTTTAAACTAACAGACTACCAGGCACTAGTGTTCACAAATAAATATTTTCTTATAGGGAAACTTTTATGTGCAAGTTTTACAAATATTTTTGCCTTTCTTCTAGGTCTTTAGGATTCATAGAAGGTCCATAAGGCCTTAAAGCTCTGTGAAGATTTCTGCAGACAAATGACTGCAGATTATGATCTTATGCTATAAAAAAGGCCCAATCTCTGAGATGATGGAGAATTTTATAAAAGAGATCTAAGGCCACACTTGTATTTTTGAATTTTGAGTTAAGAGTTTATAACTTGCAAACTACCCAGAATTAATAGTTAATATAGGAAGTAAGTAACGGGGGATTTCACTTATGTTTCTCTGTGGGAAATATTTTATTTTGGATAATAAGGGAGGTCTTGACACAGTAAGTACTTTAAAACACTTTTCTCAGGGAAACAACTAGCAGGATTGGTTACCAATGTATTTTTTTTGTGTATTTTCTGTATATCACTAACAGGATTGGGGCTGGATTTAGGGCTAAATTGCTACATTCAAATGTGGAATCAAAGGTGATACAATATTTTGTTTTCTTCATATATAATTAATTATACAAATGCTCAACAAGTCTGTTGAGAGAATAAAACAAGAACAAAAATACTACCAAAAGTCTTCTGATTTATTTCTAGACTTAATCTGTGTCCTTACCTTGCCGTAAGTAAAATGAGAATTGTTATGATTAACAGTTTTCTTCAAAAAACTTGGCAATTGATAAAACAATAGAAATAATGAATAGCTTTTTCCAATTTGCCTTGGTGGCCCCAGGCAGAGATAAAGCTCTAAGATCATCCTATTCCCCTTTTCTAGTGCATAATTATTTCTGCCACAGTAGCGCCTTGGAGCCATAATCAAAACAAGGGTTCCTCGGTGCTCCAGAGTATGTAATTACAGAACAAGCAGTGCTGTTGCATACCACTGGTACTTTTGTTATTAAAAAATAGCCTTGATATGGTTAGTGAATGAAGCAGGAACAGAAAGAAAAGTAAAGTTCTAAGAGGCAACCCATGGAAGTCAAAGGTGTCTCTGCCAACATGGTCAGGTGAAGGGTAATTTTGGTAGGTTGGCTTGTAGAAGAGAAAAAAAAAAGTCAATTTGCCCCCTTCCAATGGCCTCCTCTGTGGAGCAAAAGGCATCAGGTTCTGGGGCTGTGTCTGTACCTGCAGCTCTGTGTCAGGGTGCAGCATTCCTAGCGATTCTTGGTTGCTCAGCCATGCTGCTTCACTTGTTGGCTTCCTTAGCAGAAGGTGCACAAAAACAAGGGTTTGACATATTTCAGGCACTGCAGGGTTCAAAGGAAGGAATGTCTCCATACACAATTTGATTTTTCTTTTAAAAGTGAGTTTACTACACTATCTTGTGGCAACTTAATATCGTTGCACAAAGGTGGTATTGGTTCTGTTACATATGCGTTGTTATCTAAAGATATAAGCAATATACTCAAAACCAATTACCAATGTGAAATTTTGCTTTCTTGCCTGTACTTTTATTCCCATAAGTATATTTTTGCATTATAAACCTGATAGCTTGTAAATATTACTTTTAAAATAATTATTCTTCTAATTAATTTCCTGATTACAGTAAGTGAACTTAAAAGATGACCACTTCTTTAAATTGTCAAAGGAGCCCTTCTTAGCCAAAAAAAATGTTCTTCTGTTAAAGCTGTTCTTTGCATAATACTAACACTGTGACAGTGCATCTTGTGAGGTCTTAAAGACCATTGAGGAAGGTAAAAAAGATTTTTAATAGCTCTGCTGTGCCTTCAGAGAATACTTCCCATTTTCTCATCTATATTGGAACTGGCTTCTGCCATTAATCTTTAAACTAAATTGAGTAATCACAATTATCCAATGGTAATGGACTGAAACAAGCAGCTAACCTGTCTTCAATATTAAAAAAAGAAGATAAAAATATTTTTTTTCTTCAAAGTTACTCCATACCCTTTACTTCTTTTTATTTGATGACATCCTTGAAGTCAATTAAGTTATTTCTATAAGAAGAAATTGTCAAGGAATACTGTACCTGATATTTCCAATTCCTTCTGCTAATAAGATGTAGAAGTCATATTCTACCACCTATTTTAAGTTAGATTCTAAGTTACCTTATATAAAAAATGAACTATAAAGCCTAGAAACCTGTCTATAAAATGCAGGACTTCTCTGTACCATGTTATATCACTAGTGTCTTGCCTTCATGCTATTCTGCAATCTATTAATGATGATAATATCTGGCTGCTGAGCAGGATGTGCTCCTACTTCCTTTAAAATCAGTGTAAAGTTATAAGAAAAACTTTTGGCCTTTTGACATATCCGCCAACAATGCTGTTCCAAATTAAACTTATTTTTATATCACAGTGACTGGTAGGTTAAGTATATACTGAAAGGTGCCAGCTCAATGAATTAGATACTTTCTGCTTCTCCTTTGAGCCTTAATCTTGTTTAAGAGATTTCCAAGAAACCTAGGAAAGCAAGCTATCTCTATAGAAGTACTCTAAGGAAGGTAGGTGCAAAACTGAGAGGGGCTGTGCGGAGTTCTCAACTGTTATTGTAATGGAAAGATGCATTAATTGAATGAATTCGCTAATGATTTTCATTAGTCTGCTATAGTTCTCATACTGTTCTGTAGTCAAATGTGACTGGAACAATAGAATAAATAATGTTTTGAGAATGTGGTGGGTTGTTTTTTTGTTGCTGTTGTTTTTATTCTCTTCCTCCCTCCCCCGCAACAGTTTCAAGTGAAGAGTATGGAGAAATACAGGTTGAGGAGTTATCACTAGGTAGTAATCACTAACTCCTCACAACAGAATCTGAGTTATAGTGAAATACAAACTGAATGTGAACCAACCATGTCATTTATCTTTACAATGGACATCTTAGGATGTGGAAGAAAGAGCATCATTTGTAAGGCCTTCAGTGTAACATTTTTATCTTTCTTAGTAGTATAATAGTAATATCAGCTGGGATAGTCTGTCGCTTTTTAGAACATACTGAAGGAATGCATTTGAGGGTGATATGGAGGCAAGCAATGAAATTTATCACAGACTTTGAAAATGTAGTCATCAGGAAACACTGAAAGAGAAAACTGCAGAGTGGCAGAATAGTTCCAATATTTAAATGGTATCTACAGATAGGAAAGAAATACAATATTTGCCTGTACACTGTGGGTATGATGAGGAATAGTACCACTATGTAGCACAATAAGTCAGATTTAAACAGTTCTATCTAAATATCAAGTGGAAAAGGAAGAAAAGTGAAGAACCTCATCCAAATGCTTAAGGCAGCTATTTTCTTGAACTTCCACAAATAAGTCAAGGAAACTGTAAATAAATATCAGTAATAGTATAGGTATAATTAATTCCACCTTTTTCTTGTTATATTTCTTTACAAATTTAGGACAATTTTTAGCATAACTTACAAAATTAATAAGATAAGAATAGCCAAAATTGATAGATAAAATGAGGAGTAAGTGACATAGTAGGTGACATATATATATTTATTTCATAAAAAGCATATATAGTTTGAGGGAAATCTTTTTAATTGAATGATAATTAGGAAAACTGATATAATTGAGAAATTTCAGTGTCATATTCAGGGAAAATATTTTCTATACACATTATATATATATAAAAAATGTGTGTGTGTATATATGTGTGTGTATATACAATAATATTTGTAATTGTTGCAGTGCAGTTAGAATATGTTTGCACTGTGTAAAAAGGCTAATGGCAATTTTTCCCTTTGGCAAAGACACAATGTGACTTTTAACAGTTTGATGTTTTTAAACACATCAAAACTAAATCCAACATACTGTATCACCACCTGCCAAAGTCTCACAGGTTTGCTGTAACACACTATAGAAGTTGTTCCAAGCTATTTCTGTTCAGACTTGTAACCCTTGGAAGTATATAGATTATATGCAAGAAATAAAACTTAAAAATTTAAGATATGGAATAAAACAACTAGATAATTTATGCACAATAAATTTAGGAGGCAGTGAGGTGGCATGATTACAGTAGATTACCTGTAGTAGCTACAGAGAACAGCTAATGCATGTTAAATGTTAGACATCTTATCCATTTTAAAAATTTTTACAGTATCACTAGGATTGTTGTTGTGTATCATGATAATAATGCAAGGGTTAGACTAGTCTACAGTACTGTATAATTCTTTAAAGGCAAGAAAAATACTTAAAACTAGGAATTAACTAGCAAAAGGAGAAAATATGCAATTAGATCAAATATGCTAGTGAAAATTTTCAAAAAATGTGATGTATAGATCTATATTGCAATATCCATCTAAAAGTCACCCATCTTCAAAACTTAAGGCTCTGTAAAAACTCTCTGTGGGTACTTAAAACCCATAAGTAAAATCTGTTCTTGTAGGAATTGCAATATGTTGTCATATTTCACACTTTCTGCCTCTGCTTAGGACCTATAGATGTGTCTCTGAGCTTAATGATATTTTCTTAAAATAGAGAAAAAGCTCTTTTAACGAAATATTTGAATTGAACAAATTCAATGACAAAAACAATGTCTGTCCCAGATATTATGTCTTTGCATGCGTCACTGAGAGAATTGTAAGACATAATCACTTCTTATGTGATGTCTCAGGAATAGAAACAGCACTTTCTTAAAGACACTAAAAGAAAAAGGGGCTTATAACTTCCCACATAGGATTTTCAGTGATTTCTTTCCCTTTCTCCCTGTACGTATTCCCTTTTTCTTCTCTAATCCACAAAGAAAAACAACACACAGAAATACACATATATTTGCATATACATATATATACACACATAGGTATATTTAGATTTCAGAATTTGATTGTGTTCAGAAACACATTCATTTTACTTACCAGTAAGAAGATGGTAAGAAGTCCAATGAGAGAAAATACATGAATGTTTAAAAGAACATTGTGGTAATCTAATCTGTCTAATTATTATCTAATATGCATAAAATCAAAACCAAACAAACAAATTAAAAAAAAAATAGCTTCAATCAGCAACTTCTGGCATGTATCCAGAACTTTCGGTTAAGTGAAGAGATATTTTTCCAAAAATTCAAACTTTGACTACAGATTTCAAGTGATGGGGAATACAAAAATAATGAAGAGGAAGGAAGCATGAAATTATGACATAATGGATAATGATAAAGATAATGGAATTCCTTTCTTCCTGCTTAATAAGGTGCTCTGTAATATCAAAAAGGCTGCCATTTTTCCCAAATTAGCATGAAGAGTTAGAGGTGGAAGATAAGCCCAGTTTTTATTCAAGAAGTGTCGCAAGAAACCTAGCCTAGATCCAGCTGAAGATATGTTCATCTTTAGATGTGACTGTCCAAACATGAAGATGCGACCTAAGGATGCCTGGAGTGGGCAGCTGAGGAGTGACTGTTATGCAAAAAGAGTCTACAATCAGTATTATCAATTTTGTTTCCGAGAGAGTTGCATGTTTTGAACAGTATAACAGAAAAATCTTGAGGTATAAGAACCTACTTTCCAGAAACTACCAACTTATTTGCAGGATTTATTATGGCAGATTGAGATTTGTACCTGTATATGCAGAACAAATAATCAATTTATGAGCAAATCTTTTACCAGCAGAGTGAGTAGTTTAACGTTTCAATCCCTACGTTGTCTAGAAATACCAAATAGTGATTGAGAACATTTTAACTCGGGACGCCATCTCATTTAAAGCTATGCAAGAACTGGAAATCCAGTTGTAAAGCAGTAATTTGTGTTTTAGATAACAATTCTTGCTATCTAAGACAAATCTTGCCAGCCTTTCTGAAACAAAATGGAATAAAAGTAATGTTTTCTGAAAGTGAAAGACTAAATCGTTAAGGCTGCTCTCTGATTGCTTTTTGTGAACAGCAGAAAACATCTGGACTTTGCTTGTCTGGATGAAAGAAAATCGGAGACCAGAAGTTCCAGGCATGTAGCCAATTTTGTATTATAGTCAAAGATTGTGTAGCTGATTCCACGACTGGTGTGCCTCCAAGAGATTTTTCTATACAGAGACACTTGGGAAATTACAAGGAATTAACCCAAGGTGTGACTGCATTAAACTCTTCATGGACGTTCTCCTGGAGAAGAGTGCCCTTGAGTTGCTCTAGTCAAGTCAGTTTTCATATGAAAGAAACAGCAGCCCAAGAGTTGGATGATGCAGTTCAGTTCACACCTTCAGTTAATTCATTTTAACTTCCTGAGCGTCCTTTTGCAGACAGGCCTAAATTCTTCCTCGGTGATGTCATAATGACATCGAACAGGGCAGAAAGGAAACGGCAGCAAATCCAGCTGAAATGATCCAGGTTCAAGGTTTAGTAGGGAGCAACCTGAAGCTGCTGAAAGTATGGAAAATTTCTCAGTATAAGTGGGTAGTTTTCCCTACTAGACTCCAACTCCATAATTGCTAAGTGTACAAGAATTTATTGCTTCTTAGGGCTTTTGTGTTTTTTTACTAAAGAAATTAAAAAAGAATATTGCAAAATACATCCTTTATCACCTCTGAAGTTTAGGGTGCTCTGAAATCCTGGGATTCTGGACTCACATCATCGAATGTCTTTAAATAACCGCTTCCATTCATGTACTTGCAAGCATCAGGTTATCCTCTCTGGGGCAGTCCATTTAGACCGGGGCAGTCTATTTAATTCCAAATAAGTGACTATGGTCACTTTCTCATTAAGTATCAAAAGGTACTACATAATCAAAGAATATTTTTATTTTAAGGAAATGTATGAGGAAATTTTGCCATTTAATCTCCTTTAGCTCTGATCCAAGCCAGCGTCAATATGGTATTTTGAATAGTTACTATGATGCCAGTGATTCTAAATTACTCCTTTTAAGAAGAGATAAAAGAGAAATGATTTTCAACTGTACACTTATAAACCTTTCCTTCTTTTGACTTTTCTTTAAGATGAAGTACTGTCTTCCTGTAGTTGCAAACTATTCAGCCATGTATGTTTTCTTCTTTTGTTGTCTAAGACCATTGATTTTTCTGAGCCATTAGCAGATGCTAACAGTTAGGGGAGGATCAGCTTAAATGCTTTGGACTTATGATGAATTCACCTGCTAAGAGTAGTTACAGAAAGCAAACACACTGTCAGACACACGTATAGGAAAGTCTTAGAGAGTGGAAGGAACAGGAGTCTTTTTATGAATATCTTTTCTGTAAGCTTTTCCTAAGGGAATTTCAAGTCTGCTAAACAGAGGTTTTACTCTGGAAGTTAACGCAATTAGAAAATAAATGCTGAAGTCAGCCTTGTCTCTAGCAAAGATATACACAAGACACCTAAAAGTGTTCTAAAACAAGCAAAGCTCCTATAAAGATAAAAATTCATATAAACAAACTTGTGTCTTGGTTTCAAGAAACTTTCATATTAACTTTAGGAGTCACTCTTTGTTTTTAATGATGGAGAACATTTTTATTTCCTAAAGGACAAAAAACTTCCTAAGTTAAATATCATGACCCATTTGACTAACGCTCTTCAATTAGTTGTTTGAAGTTGCATTGAAAATAAGGATCACATAATGTTTAACAAACATATGGTCATTATATTCAGGCAGGCAGCAAATGGGTCAACGGTCAGTAGTCCAAAGCTAGATATCTGATTGAAATAGTTTTTCGTCATCAAACTTTTGCCTCAGGAGGGAGACACAGAGGACCTTTACAAATCTCATCCAAATTTAATGAATAGATATTTCTGCTAGACAATATTATACTTGAATCTCTGCTTTGGGAGATGGATCCTCTTTTTCCAGTTTTTCTGATTCTTTTATGGCTATTCCCTATTTTTGTTTTCTCTCCTCCTGATGCATACAATACAGACGGGGCTGTATTGTACAGATGAGGTTGTGTCTTTCCAAAGCATTTCTCAGCCCGGGTGTGAGGGAAGTACATGACAGCTGGGCACAACTTGTAGAGAAAGAAGGGATAACTTAGAGGCACCACCATCTCGCTCAATCCACGTCCCCTGGTGACAGTATGCCACTGCTTGCCAGCGCAGAATGTCTGGTCTGGGAACGGGAAAAGCCAAGGCTGAGCCAGAGTAGACCAAGAAAACTTGTATAAGTATTTATTGTTAATATATTTTATTATTTTCCCTGTCTTTTCCTTGCTGTTTATTGTTCTCTTAAGGTGTTTTTGCACTATATCACATAGTTTATATGTTGATGCATTTCCTTGTTTATATGTTGATGCATTTCCTTTACTATAAGCTTCAGTGTGTCATATTTTCTCTAGAAGTGGTGAATCATTCATCTTTAGTGAGTCAGTTTTATACACGTTCAAAATAGTTTGTGGTATGAATTGAACATAAAAAAAAGTGTGAATATTTCTTTTAAAATGCATATGACAAAAAAAATCTCTGAAGGACACTAAGCACTCAGCACAGTCATCACCATGGAAAACTTATTCTTGAGGTCCCTCAGAAACAGATTTAAAAACTGCTATTTCAAAAAATCTGTTCCTTTTTTTTTTCTTTTTTTTTTTTTTTTTAGGAGTACCTTTGATTCTTGCTAACTATCCATCAATAAACTGACATCTAATTTTTCAGTCTGACGTCGTATTGGAAAGGCATTGTACCAGTTTTAGCATTAGTAAATGCAATTTTACCAAATACACTAGAACATATAGAAAATAGGGCAAAAGAGGAACGAGTAAGCATAAAAAAGATATATATATTTTCTCTAAACTGTCATCATAACTGTCACACTGTTATAAAGTCTTTAGAAAAACATCCTTATTTTTTCTTGGCATGAGGATTATCCCTTGTTTGGCATATGGCCATTTTCCACCAGTTGCTAATTTGGTATATTAGTTTAGTTTGGGTAATTGAGGCAAATGGGGGTATTTATGCCATTTTCATAAAGGAGAAGAATTGCTGGAAAAAACTGAAAAGATTATCTATCCAAATAATGGAAGTTTTAGTTCAGTAGCTGGTGCCAAACATTTTGCAAGATGAAGGAAAATATTTCAGATGCTTTTGAGATGTTCCTTTTAAGTTCCAGTGGGTAGATTTGATTTTATTTAGGGTGTGGGGGGATATTTTACCATCTTCTTTAGAATTTAAGAGCATAATAAATGCATATTAAAGTTGAAATATTTCATTCTGAAAAGGTCAAAGGAAACATCTTGATTATTCTGAAGACTTGGCTATTTGCTTTTTTATTTTTCTAGCTATAAGTTGGTTGAAATTATACCCAAATTCATAAACTTTTATCTCCCTAACTTGTTCTGTAGGTTGTGCTGAAGACTTATCTATAGGCCAAGAGATCAGAGCTGACTGTATTTCCCTCCATAAAACATTTTAAAAGATATTTTATCTAGATTTAGTGACCTGACATGTTACGTCTCATCTTTTTGGAATGGATATATACAGACATACAATTAATGTTTCTGGCATTATACCATTTTGCTCTATGTGCTTTTTTACATCAAACTATTTTTTCCAAGCATCTATCTACTGTGATTTTTATCACTTGCTATCTCTTACTCATAAGAATTTCATAGCTGTAAGTGTTAAATATTCAGTTTTAGAAGGAAAATATTTTCGTTATAGCAGATGCTGCTCAGATTCTTCAGGAGCTTAAAGCATTGCTTGACAGAGGTCCTGTTTCTCACAGTGTAAATAAAAGCTTCACAAACCAACCATTTTTTTTCTTTAATAAATATGACCACCACCATTATCTTCTGTATAACACAGGAAAATAAAATTACATTTTATTAATAAATGAGTATTTGGTATTCACCCGAGATTTATTCCTTCAAATTAAATGTTATGTTGTAATCATAAAAATGGCTGCAGTGTTCATTAGCTTGCTTACAAGAACTCCCGAGTAATCGTTTGCATCACATCAATGTGCCTACCATGGTTTTAATATTTATTTAATGATTTTTATTTTGTCAATGATTTGTCAATGAGGAAGTGTTAGAATATGAGACTGACTCAGCAATATTTAGGAAACCTCAGTGAAATTAAACATATGAAATAATACATTATTTATGAAATAATACATTATTTCATATGTCATTCAAGTGACAATTATATGTCAATTCTTGTGATATATAACTATGATTCATTTCTACTAGGAATATGAACTTCTTAAGAGAGTTGCAATCCATCAATAAAATGTACCTTCCACAAGTATGATATTTCATTTATTGAAAAATGGGCCTAAACTTATTCACAGAATTATTTATATGTGATCCAACATAGCAAAAAAAAAAAAAAAAAAAAATCAGATTATGAAATAGAGCCAAAATTATACCTATTTCTGGGTGGGAAGAAAGGCTTTGAATTTGAAGGCATTAAGGAAATAGGATAATAAGTTTTATTACTGTTCACTTCAGTAGTTTTATTGCAACCTAAATGAATATATTTTTCTCTAACCTCAGAAAACATCAGTAGCAAACACCTTAAATCTGCAGAGGCAAATGTCTTATATGAATTTCACCATTGCCATGCAGGGATTAAATTCAGACTCTTTCTTTCACTGAGGATACCTTGTTTAGTTTATGTGATTTCAGCCCTTGCAAGACAGCAATCTTGAACGATGAAGGAAAATAATTTTAAATCTACTGACACTTGCTGAATGGTTCCATTGCAATGTTCCAGATTGGCAAGCAATAGCTTATGGAGAAGCTTCAGGTTACTCTACCAAACCTGTAGGAGTCCTTTTATTATTATTTTCTCAAAGATATCCAGCTACAAAGAGAGATAGTAAAAACAATTTTAAAAACAAAAGAGGTTCCTACCATATCCTTGCTATATTAAGGGTCAGCATCATTGCACGTTAGTTGTAAAATAAGAGTCTTAGTCCTTAGACATGTGGGGCCTGATCCAAAATCCTCTGACGTCAATGGGAACTTTTCCATTGCCTCCATTTTGGCTCAGGTCCTAGGTTTTTGTGGCAAAATATAATGCTGTGAAGTATGCTGTCACAAAGAAATATATTGCAACCCTTCAAATCTCAAAATAGCAGAGAGTGCATACAGTGTTTGCTGGAAGATTTGTATTGTTGTTGTTCCAAAATGCGCAAACAGTGAAAAAATGCTGTTGCTTTTACTATAAATTAGCTGCTTTTTCTCTAGAGAAAAACCCACTATCTCAGTCACATTCTGCAGGGGGAGAACAAAGTTACTGAAAACAGTACTGTGGTACTACCTCTTATGCAGCTCTAATGAGATCAAGAAGACTGAACGGGTGGTGAATATACTCCTGTGCTTTTCAATGATAAATTCAGTAAAAGAATTAAAGGTAAATGTTACTCTTTTAGTTGCCATAGAATCATTTCACAAAAGTGAAATCTTTCTCTTGTTTTTCCTGAGTAAGATAGTAAAATGATTCATGCAGTCATAGATTTTAGGTATAGGATGGCTTATTAGAAGCTTGACTTGCTAAATGCTATAGAATTTTACATAGAAATTTTTTGGTTTTTGCAACTTTTTAATGAATCATGTGGATCTGTGTTCACAGTAATGGAGTTCAGTGCATTAGGTCAGCGCATGCAATCTTACATGTCATTGCTGTTCCATTAGCAAGCATTAGTAAGAATTGTTCTGTATTAAAATAATACAAACTATGAATACATTGAAAAGGTCATCTAAGATAATTACACCTCAGATAAAATGTATAATGATAACTTGTTAGTGTTTTAACATGAAGCTTATAAAAATGTAACCTATTCAGCTGAGTCTATTATGTGTGTATTGTACATACATGGCTTTCAGGAAAGACAGGAGGGATATTAAAACTTGGAAACAAAGAACTGTAGAATTAAAAAATATATATCTGCAACATTCATATCTGATGTGGTATTAGTTTTAGCAGAACAATACTAAAATATGATCTGTCAACAGGCAAAGGTTTTGCCTCAGTTCTTTCTGCTTTGGAAGTTAGTGAGTAACTAAAATAAGATAACCTACTGTTAAGTAGCTTATAATTGACTAGGTTGATAAAGAGCTATTTCAAGACTTTCAAGGATTGTTTTACTCAGAGGTGTGCTATTTAATATAGTTCAGTAAATTAGGCAGAATAGGACTGAAAATTGATAATGGAATACAATGCATTTGTGGAAACAGAAAGCTATAGCTACTTCCAAAAGGCTGAGTTCTCAGAGTTCTTAGATGATTTTGGAAAGCTAACATAAAGTTCGCGTCTACAAATAGAAAGAAATCGAGTGCAAGTACAAGACATGGCCCTCCATAACCTGAGATCATTCTGTACACAGGATGTGAATCATGAGGAACTATATGAACCTTTTTCAATTAAAGTTCATTATTCTTCAGTCACCTACAATGCAAGAAGCCTTACTGAATGACTCACTCATTCTCTGCACAAACACAAAACATATGCAAGATTCAGGATTTTACTTGAAAGGGCCTTTGTTGATGGAGAGTGAATCATAAATTGATCAATAATGGCAAATAAAAAGATACAGTTCCTTTTCCAAGCAGAGATAAAACATTATCCCATGCATTTCCTACGAATATTATATTTTTTTAATTTTATTCTGTTTCAGAGAGTTGACTTTTTTAAGATCTTTTCATTCACAAGCTGCACAAGCTATTTATAGCAGTGTTTGCTGTGTTGATAGCACCTCAGCAAACACTTCTCTCCTTGCACTTCTAAGGCTGTCTGGTCCATTTTAGACTAGAAATAGCTCTACTGCAGCTGTTGAACGTGACCAATTCATCTCCCACGCACTCCCTGCTCAGAGTGCAAACCCTTTTGCTGAAATTGCAGGCATCACTGTGTTAGCAGCAGGCATATAAAGTTTCAAAGAGAGATGCTATGGATAAAATGGAAAAGGGATTATGGATATGAAACCTTACTTCAGTCAGATATCACAAAATTATAATTTGTAAATCCAGCTATTGAAGGAAGCAATATAAAAAAGTATTATTGTTTTCAGACAAGGCTCAGAGACACTTAAGAGGGAGTACTTAAAAACATGATCACATTTTTCCACCAAGGCGCAAAGACTCTTCAGTGTTTGGGAGTTTAGAGTAAATGTGCAGTGGTTTATTTTCAGAAATAATATCTGTAAGATTTTGTCCTCATTGTGTCACTATGGAATTTATGAATCCAGGGTGCTGCAATTAGAAAAAAAAAAAGAAAAAACAAATCTCACACCAACATCATTTCTTTAGATACGAATGTTGACTCTTCCATTAGAAAAAAGGAAAACAAAAGCTTGGTTAAAGAAATAATCATGATTTCCAGGGAATAAATTTTACTGTATATGTTTATTAAAAAGACTATGATATGATTAATTGTTTTGTTTCATTTTTTCCTCAATTTATGTGAGAAGTCTCAATTTTAAATCTAAGATTTGAAACTTTTTTTTTTTCAATTTTTCTCAAATATTAATGGTAAAGAGCTTTCTTAATGATAACTTAATGTTACTGGAAACCTATGACCTTATGGATTGCTTTTTTTTTCCTGGGAAGCTTTTTTTCCTTTCCATGCTGAATTTATACAATTTCTACCTAGTACAAATCCACTGGCTCCAGTTTTAATTCTAATTTACATGGGTGTAAGCAAGATTATAGCTGTGTCTCAGACAAATAACACTAAAAGTAAACACTAGCAATTCAAGGGATAGATAAAGCAATTATATATTTTGAGATGTAGAGTAATGGTCTTTATAGATAGAGGAACTCTATAGATAATCAAACATTCTTAATTTTAAAAGTAAAATATGCAGAATTGAGGATACAATATTTTGATATGCGTTCCTAGGCCTCTGCAACTAAAACGACGAGAAAATCACAGCTGATTGTTTGGGGGCTATTTATTTGCAAGCTAGCTACTAGAATATAAAATCAGCTCTTGATTACTCTGCTTGATGTTTCATTTGTTTTTAATCTTTGAACGATCAGCAATATACATGCAAAGCAGTGTAGGGAAATAACTTCAGTGATTTATTCTGTGTTCTAAAATGTGGATTAAAAAGAATTACAGAAAACATTTGCTTATCTTGTGGGAAGACATAGTGATTGTAAAATCAGAAATCTTTTGGAGGTGATGGCAATATTCTATATGTAACAGTTGCTTTTATTCCCAAGGACCTTTTTATAAGAATATAATATCCTTGTATAAATATTATTCTTAATACTAACTCAGTTTACAAATGGTAATACTAGTATTTACTGGAGACTTCTGATGGATGAAATTGGCAGAACCTTGGGTATTTTCTTTGTATGACTTAGGATGAACTGATACAGTAAAACTCAAGTAGCTTCTTTTATACAGGAAGATCCTAAACTGTTAGCTTTGCAATCTTATTTGCAATCTCTCTAGCTGTCAGCGCAGAAAATATAAGCCAATGTACAGCACAGCGACTTCTTCATTTGCATCCACAACAAATAGCCCAGGTATTCCAGCAACAGGGATATGTGACTGGTATGTCATGATGGCACTTTTAACATACTCAGAGAGCACAGAGTTCTTCTATCCAGGACACATTTGAAATCTCACTCAAATCTCCTCGGCTTTCATTAAAAGTACATTCTCAAGCCTTGTTTCAGAACTGAATTACTAATCAAGTTCTGAAAGGTTTGTCTTTGAAGGGACTGTTTTCATCTGCCTTAAGATTTTTAAAAGGGTTTGGTTTCATCAGGGACTATAGCAAAGTAATTCTCATGTAGGAAAATTTTCTAAGCTTCCCAGTGTGACTTTTTCTAATGAAATCTGAGCTTCACCAGGAAATAGGAGCTTCATGGGAGTTGAAGATAACTAGATAGATTTTAAAAAGAACTTCAAGAATTGTCTTTTGAAGGAAAAAAAGTAATAAAATTCTGGATCTTTAGGAGCAGAGGGTAAACTTGAACAGAGACTAAATTTAAATTACTTTGGTGGTGAAAATCAATTGTTTCACACAGCATTTTAAACACTAGGAGAAAGGCCATGGTAAAATTGAAAGGCTCAGTATATCCTGAGTCATCCAATCTTCCATCTGGAGCTCAAATTGATGAAATGTGATGACATCTGAGTCTTTGCTCTTCACAGTTCAGTGTGTTTTGTCTAGCTAAGATGCTCATTTGTTACTGTCCAAGGTGCTGCTTCATGTTTACTGAAAATATTGTAAAAAAGGAGCTCTGTAACTGCCACTGTTAGAAACAGACAATATTATTTTTTAATTAATAGATTATGCCAATGATCTTATTCTTAGGACAATATGCCATTTTCTTACTTTTAATTCTTTTCATTTCAAGAATACTAGGCTTAGCATTATTTTCTGCATATTCAACACACTTCTTTCCAGTAGTACCAATCGCATTATCTCGTCACCTGAATCACCTTTATCACCTGCAGGCACTGCTTGCATTTATTTTGAACAACGTTTTGTATTTTAATGTTTGAATTCCTTTAAACTTTGTGAGGCACAGACCAAGTGTGACACCTAATAGACTTTCCCACTCCTAATCGAGTAATGAGACTTCGGTACAAGCTTGTGACGATCTCTGAAGCCTACAAGCAGGATTGGTTGTGTGTTCGTCTGTTAGGGACTACCCATACATAACTTTTTACCTTCTAAAAACTATAATTATCCCGCTCTGAGTTATATTTCTCGGAGTTGCATTCCTGAGGAGTAGCATTTTTATTTTTTCTAAAGGTTATTTTTATACTCTTTTTGATCCTCATTTATATCAAGGAGCCCTCAGCAACAGCTTACTTTCTTTTTTACACTAGTCTAACTTTACAGCTTATACTTACGGATGCAAATCTTCCTGGCACTGGGTTCTATTTCAGTTTCTTGGGAGCCAGCTTTTCAGAAGATGAAATAGTGAGAGGTTTAAGGTTAGCTAGATGACACATTTTTAAGATCTACCTTTCCTTTGAAACAGCTCGATTTTTATTAGATTTCATAAAGAGCCTGCAGCCATTTGTGCCCAAAATAACATAGCTGCATAATACCTACAAAATCAAAAGATAAATGGGAATAGTTCCAAATATTGCAAATTGCATTCTGATATAAAATCAGTCTCCCTAAAATTCAATTATTTAAATTTTTGTAAACTTTCAAATGTCTACAAGGACATATAGAACAAGGCTATTTGAAAGCACAGCATTATTTAAAAAGTATATTTCTAGCATTTCTTAATGAAAATCAGATCTAAATTAACCCCTGAAAATGAAACGTGTAATGAATTTAGGGTTATTTTTAAATATTGCTGCATAATGTTGATTTGAATGCTTATAAAATTGATACAAATATTGATATTTTCTATCTTATGAGACCATATTTGTGGATATTTCATGCTATATTGGCCTGGATTGCATTGTGACTGTGTGTAATGATGACACGAATCAAACAATGAAATGCGGTGTTTAAAATGTGTCACTGTACTTTCCATTTTGTACTATAGCGTTCATTCACAGAGATAGTCAATACAGAGACTGTGCAAAGACTCCATTTAAAGTTCTAGAGTTCTTTATTTTTTTTATTCCTGATAAACAAAAATGTGAATCATTAGATTTTTTTAAGGCTAGATAGTCCCAGATAGAGATGTATCCAGATCAAGACCTGAAGCAGAGGACTAAGGCTTCTTATTAAGCATTTTAAATTTGTGTGAGGCATTCATAACACAGACACGTCCGTCATCGGAAAGAGGAGAAAAGAAATTTTAATAGAGACTAGAAATTTGACTGGTCTGTCCATGACTAATCCATGTAAACACAATTTTTAAAGGTAACTGGTAGAAACTTTAGTATACCACTGTGTTCAAATCTTGAATTTTTAATGCTTAAATCTCAACCTGAAGCTGAGGAAAAGCTTAATGTGGTTTGAGTGGGTAAAGGTTTCGATAGGCATGTTTTATCCCAATTCTAATTACAGCAAAAATATCAGAATTACACCAAGTTAACTCTAGGATCTTTACAGGAAATACGCAACATCTTTACTGTAAGCCACTTAGCAGCACTTCTAAGAGGCAAGGAAGAGAAGCAAATATATTTTGAAGTGAAACTCCTCCACACTGAAAGCAGCAAGAGCTTCGCAGTAAATTCAGTGGTGCCAGTTGTGAATTGATCTGGTTTTCCATTTGTGCAAAAGGAAAGAGAAGCAAAACTCAATTTTTCTGCATGAAAAGTGAAAATCACTGATGCCTGGGACTTACAGGTGGTTATGCAGTGGTTGCGAGACTTGAAAACACACATCCACAGCTGACCAACAGTATGGCTTTGCATGATCTGATCTTTTAACTGCAGATGTCCCTCTTTTTTTTCTTGCAGATTGACATTTTAGTCTGACGTTTTAGCTAAGGTTCTTCTAATCTGCAGTGTTTTTGCATCACCTTCTGTACAAGCATATGTCAGGTTACATAATTTCCATCAGTCCTCTACATCATAATTCAGTCATGATGCATTTGTTCATATTTTTTGAATATGCCTAGAAAGCATTGTAAGTTAAAAGTTATATTGTAATATCTAATTTAATTTTCTACAGCGAATCTATGCTAAACCTTCTTTTTTAACAGAAAATATTCACAGGATGGACCCATATGTCTGTTTGACAAGAAAAAGTATTCTTGCTTAATCATAAAACATAGTATACTAATTTCAGTATTTTGTAGTATATTTTTTAACTTTACAAAAATATGCAGTCCATTTTCTAGCAGAGCAGATGTCCTATGCAGGCAGTATGAAACAAAACACACAGATATATTTTGTCTTAACTGATTTTTTTTTTTTCTGTAGTAGAGTTTAAATATGATTTGCGCATAAAACAAAAGGTGACAATAAGATCTCCCACACATTTTCCTCAGTATACTACAAATTCATTAAAACAAATGATTTGCAGTCAGGAGTTAATTTCAAAATCCTGCTAAAAATAAAACAAATTTTATTGGGAGAAAAATGGAAAATGACTTCTGAAATAATAATAATACTCCAACGTTAAAATAATAGTCTTTTTTTTTTTGGTTCTAACATTTTTATTCTATGAAACAAGGTCTTCAGGATGTTATCAAACTGAAAATGCCTAAGCAAAATAGGAAAGTATCAAAAGCTGTAAGCATTATCACTGACATATCTCCTCAGTGTCACAAGGCTCAGATGTTGGCTGATTTCCAAAAGATACTTAAGCAAAATAAACATGAATAAGCAGTTATTGAACAAGTAGCTACCCTTGAAATCTGCTCTTTTATGTTCCATGTTGCAGGAATACCCTCATTACAGCATTAGGGAGGAAAAGGCTGTAACGCAGAAGTTCGTTAAAATCACTCTGAGTAACATCACATGCATAACAAACTTTATCATGTGTGGGTAAATGATCTGCCTAATTGTATTTCTTATGTCCATCATAGAAGTCTCATTATTTCCTTCTGTTCCCCCATCTGTCTCTGTCCATCTGTTTTCTCTTATAGTTGGCCTGTAAGATCTTTGGGGCAGGGATTATTTTTTGTTTCTGTGTACAGCACCTAATTAATGAGTTCTTGCTTTACAGTTAGCATTTGTAAGCAGAAAAATGAAACAAAGAGATCATAGTAGAACTTGCATGTTGACAAGTAGAGCCGTCAGTGAACTGTAGACTCTTGAATGCCTCAAGAGTTCAGATTTCATGCAAAATAAATAATCCTATTGGTATATCCATAACATCTGAATATCTATTTAATCTGTGTGTCAATTCCCTATGTTTTTTGTCCTTATTTCAAGAAATGTGCAATTCAGCATATATTTGTTCTAAGTCTGTCATACTGGCATCTTGATACAGAATTTTATGATTACTGATATTAAAGTAGCATTCCATAAAACATGACATTAAAAAAAAAATCCTTTGAGATTCTCTATCTCTCTGTCTAATCTCCTGGCCCAGGCTATCTGCAGTGTGTTGCAGAGGATGAAATTTCAATTCTTCCTCAATGACACCTTTTTTTCTCAAATATCTTGATCTACTGCTTGACTGATAGTGGTATGGGATTCTACCTCTAGTCTAGAAGAGTATCTCTCTTTTCTGTTTGAAAATACTAAGGATTCACAGAACTGTAATAATGTTAAAATAGTTCCAGTAACAATCTTCCACTCTTCATAAAGCTGTCAAATAAAAAAAAATGTGGAATACTTAGAGAATCTTGTTAGCTAGATATTCTGAATAAAGTACTTGTGGAATAAGGACATACAAATACATAAAAATACCAAATTACCCCCACATGATGAAGATGATACAAGGACGGAGTATGTTTTTATATATAAAACTATACTGCATAAATTAAGTTTTTGCTATAATATCTACGGTCTGGGTTTTTGGGAAGGAAACTTTTGTTGGCTCATTCTTCATATATTTTTGTGAACATATATGATTGTACAGAGTGGTGAGGCAGACATACAGGAAATTATTTTATTTTATTTTTCCTTTTTATTGTAGAAGAGATTTTAGCTGATCATATATGTCCTGCACTGGTCCATAATATACTTTCCATTTTAAAGTTTGATACTTACTGAGCCTTTTTTTCCCTTCATATACCATGTAAATATGACATATTCTCAAGTAATTTTTAAAAAGACATATACAGCCTTATAGGGGTATTTGAATTTTTTTACTTAAATGTTACTTGTAAAAAACAAACAAAAAAAACCAAAAAGCACAAGGAGGCTTAAAAAGGGAGGGAAAGGCAAGAATTAGAAGCATAATTGCTTGAGTTATTTCAATTTAACAGTGGGTAGTGCTCATGTTTAATCTACAGACCAGTTATCGTATAAGTACTAAAATGAAAGTAGTTAAAGATAAAATAAACAACTGAAAAATGGTTCTTTCCACATCTTACTCGCCAGAATTGATTCATCTAACATAAGATCTTGCAATATGCTCTAACCATATTAATAATGATGGATATTCTATCCTGGATGCCTCAAAAAGACTCAAAACCTGTAATTAAACAATTCAAGATGCTGAAGCCATAAAAAACCAACTTTTTGAAGAATTCATTTTGCTTTAGCTTATGAATTGTTGATGAATAATCCTGAACTATTTAGAATTTATTAGCTTAAAGATATTTATGAACAACTAACACTCCTGTTTCATGATTTCATGAACAAAATACCTGTGTGCATCTAGACTTCTCCAGAAAGGGTAAAGAAAGGGAAAAACCAAACAAACAAATCCACAAACTTTGCAAGGAAACAACAACAACCCAAGATATGCACTTCCAAATTGGGAAGAAGAAAGATGAATACAATTTTCTGTCTCAGAAGTGACAAAAGATCCCCAGTATAGCAGTTCATTTCTTTGATGTGATTATGTGAAAAGCAAATTTTAGCTCAGAGGATGTGAAAGTGAATGTCTAGAAGTCAGAAAGTTTTTGATGTACGGTGTTTCTAGACGCCATTTCATTGCATAGTGCATTTTATTATGCACAGTCAGAGCAAGACTGTTGTTTAAGATCATATAAAACAACTCTTATCACTTTGTGTCATTTCCTTGCAAACAGTTCTAAACAAGTTATTAAAAAAATCTGTAATTTTTCATATCGGCTAACCTTCTTTTTTAACTATATATGACTAAATTACTTTAACAACGTGTAGTAGTATAAAATTTTCTTATATTTCATGTGTAATTTGGCACTATCTCCTCCACAAAAATGAAAATAAAGTTTAATCCTCAAAAAATTGCAACAAATTGCAAGAAAAAAAGAAAGAAACAAACAAAGCAATAGCATTTACTTTCATTTTTAAATATCTTGGTGAGATGTTAAATTCACTTTTTTTTTTTTTTTTTAGCACAAATGAACACATAAAAATTATGTTAAATACCGCAAGAATTGCAAAAATGTTGTGTATCACATTCTTTGGAATACTTTTTTTTAAAGAAAAATAAAGTATTGACTACAAGCATTTAGAAAACTGGCACTTACTTGCAGTCATCTAGGATAAGATAGCAGCAGCCTGATAGGGTTTAATGAAGACCTTAATGATCTCCATCTGTGACAAAGCTGCTGTTGGGAAGCAGCTGCTGTAAAAGAGAGCAGAGCTTCTGGCATTAGGTGAAAAGGATCTGTGGAGGAATTTTTGTAGAGAAGGGAACTGACTTAGGGAGTTAACAGGAAAAGCTAAGTGCCTATTTCAGACTTCTCAGCTTAGTTTAGGGGAAAAATGTCTGGGCTCATGCTGTTTGCTTTTTTTACTTCAAGAGATAAGTAGTAGCAAGGGTTTGTTGATGTACTAGAGTGCTGTCTGACTTCATGATTTTATGAGGAAAGAAGGATGCTAAGATGAATGTGTGAGCTGTGGTCTGGACTTCTCTTTGGTTCCTTCGGGTACTAGTGTTCCCAGATGCTGCTAAAACCAGTGTATAAGCACTTACATGTGGGGCTACTGTGATCATGTATCTGCTACTGTACAGCTCTGGATGAGATCACCAATACCTGATGTGAAGAAGCTATATGATTTGCCTTCTGCAAAGATCAGGTACTGTTGCTGCATCTTACGTAAGGTAGGATCAAAATACTGTTGACATAAACCTGATAAGGCAGACATATAAGTACCAGCTGTCATGTCCTGATAGTGTCTCTGAGCTTCTGGACCTGGAAGAGCTTGGTCCACAGCTCAGCTGAACGTGGTGCCTTGAGCTGCTGTGAGTGTGTGGGGTTGTGTCTCTGGCAACTCGGAGCTCTCTGAACCGGTTATGTGATCTTTCATAACCTCTGTGCGCTGGCAAGGTGTCATATTGCTGTAGTTCTTCTGAATGTGAAGGGTTTAAAAAAAAAAAAAAAGCTAAGGAATATTTTAATGAATATTTGAAGTAACTTGATTGTAAAGAGCTAGCACATTTAAATATTTATGGCTATGCAGTTTCATAGACTACTGCTTAAGTGTACCATTGCCTCAATTTCTGAATTAAATGTATAGAAATCTGCAAACTGTTTTGGATTACTGAGACTTCAAAATGCAACTAGAGGGAATAGATGTTAAATTCTATGCTGCAAATCTCAAGGTTCAATTTTTGCTTAAAATGGTCATTTCTTTCTCTTTTATTTATTTATTTTTCTTAAAAATGTGCCTAAAGAAGAAAACATTTAAATTAGAACCCATTTATCTGAACCTTTGGTCTGTTTCAATATATAACATTAAAATACAAATCAATTAAGCTAAATATGACCTCTTATTTTATTTAATAAGTACTTTATTAATGTTGTGTGAGCATTTAACAACTTATATTTTTACTGATGTTACAAGTTAGTAAAAAGTGAAGATTTTTTTTTTAATCTTAAAAAAGGTAAGTTTAAAAAAAAAAAAAAAATCTTAAACTGTGGGGCAGAGTTTTAAAAGATTTAGATTCTCAAGGTTGCAGTTGAAGGCTTAGAAGCTTTATGGAATCCTGCTAGGCTTATGTTCACAGGATTCAGGTGAGAGGATTTCTATCACCTGAAATCCATGAAGGCTTTAGGTTCTAACAGTCACCAAAGGGTTCACATTGAAACCACTACGGGAAAACCTTGAAAAATAAGGAAGGATGAAGTACAACTAAAAGAGGGCTTAAGGAGAGATCTTCAAGTAAATCCTTTTCTTTTCTACTTTAAAATTATCTTTAAAGTAATTATGTCTGTACCTGCAGAAAAAGGTAGACATATCCTATGAAAACCACTTCTTACCTGCATTTCTTTTGCCCTTGACTCCCCCCCTTTTTTTTTTCAGGATGCTTATATGGAATTAGTCAAATGTGTGTTTTTTTTGTTTTTATTCTGGAAGTCAATAGTTAGATGCAAAAAGACATGTACTTAGGAGTTTTTATTTAGTGTCAGAGCAACACCTCGAGGACATGAATTTCATCTAGTTAATATCTGTTAGATTCCAGTCTCATGGATTGAAATATAGGTGGCCCTTTAAAAAAAGGCAAGAGAGCAGTGTGGCAAATAATCATACATATATTCTGACATTTTACGTGAGTAGCACATATATGGTATTCTTAGTGGTGGAATATAATAGAAAATGATTTGAGAATTTGTCTTAAGTCCTGAATACAGTTTTCACAAGGCAAAACAGCACATAATTTTGTCCTGGGATTTTATCTATTTAAATTCTTTGGACTAAATGTAAGTCTGTGCCCCACTGAAAAAATGGCCTGCTGCTTATTTCTGTTGAACATGACCCTGTGCTGTGTCTAGCAGAGCTGGAACATCCATGTTTATTAGTTGGCTGTGGCTTAGGGTGACTTCTTAATTTTTTTTTATCTGCTTTAGTTTACTAGCATGGCTCATTTCATTCTGTATCCTCAGAATGCAGTTGAAACCTGACACAAACTTACTCTTAAAGTCCTTCTCAGTTGCTTACAGGTTGCTCAAATTTATATTCTTTGGTTATCAAGGGCCTTGTGGTAAGGGAAAGGAAGTGGGAGAGACAATCTTGAAGAAACTAAGAATTTATCTCCATCACTTTGGCTCTCAGTGCTTGAATTTTCCCTGGAAAGAGGGTTGTGTATCCTTATATTGCTATGAACTCTATATATGACTTTTATACAGCCTGCTTGCTAAATGTAATTTCATGCTAAGAATATACAATGCAAACATCCATAAAACTCATGACATAAGTAAAGATGTTAACTTTAACTGAAATAGTAAGTACTTGGTCACTCTCTTCTTTAGATAGAAGAGGTTATGTAACCTAAAGTATTGTAAAGCCTCAACATAACAATATTTCTCACGAAAATCATAGGTTCCCTGTTAGGGAATGAATTCCACTGAACACTCTTAAGTTAACCAGTTATCTCTGAGACCCAGTATGTAACTGGTTGGGATGACATAATGCTGACAGAAAACATCTACTTTCTTGAATGCCTCCACCCTTGAGGAAAAGCAGTGCTTAACAATCTGTGTGTGGGTTTTTTTTTTCTTCTTTTTTTTTTTTTTTTTTTTCTTTTTTTTCAGTGAGGATGGAGGGTTACAGGGGAAGTACTTAATTGTACTGTAGAATTCTAGGTTGGTTCTATACATATATCCATATATATTTTTATATATATTAATTCTATCTATACATACATCTATTCAAGGTCTATAGAGGAGTTGAAAAGAAAAGCCTTTCATACTGAGCACACTGTTTTCTATGGGACTGTCTTGTTTTACAACCCTTTCGAAAAATTTCTTTTTTTTGACTGTGGTCTTGCAAATTTGTTAGTTTCTGTTATTGGCATCTCCTTCTTTACTGACGTGTCTTTAAGTGCCTCAGAAATATTGCTAAGGGAGAAAAGAGCAAAGATTTAATGACAATAGAAAAGACAAACCATAGGGTAAAGCAGCATTTTTCTACACTTGAGGACTATAAACCATGAAATCTGTTTTCCCCACCGAATGATACACGCTGGTTTCTAACTAGATAAGCTAATATTGTACATATGCAAAGATTGCCTTTCTTTTATGCTTGTATGTTTTTTTTTTATTTGTTTGTTTTTTCCCTCCTATCTATTTCTTCACCTCTATATATACCTAGTAAATAAGTTCAACTGAGAGAGGGAAAAACCCAGAGTCTCTTTTGTCCAGCAGTTTTTCCCCTATAGGATGCATGTGGAGTGCAATGCTGATTGGAAAAATTAACACTGAATTTCTTTGGGAAGAAATGAAATGCACAGAAATGTTTCTTAAAAGAAACTTGAAGGTTCTTTTAAAGCAGGAATAGCCTGCATAGGGTGTAAAATATTTATGAAAGGCACTGGTATTCAGTTATACTAACAGGCCCTCTAGAAATTGTTCTTTCCAGGGTGTTACTGATCCTTGTTAAAAAAGCTGCTATCTCTTAAGGGGTGACAAATGCTTCCTCAGCAAATTGCTATTCTTAAAACTTTTGATCCACTTCTAGCTTATCAGATTCTTAAATAGCTTATCCCTTTGAGTATATTGCCAGTGTTCTGCTACCCTGAATATCAGGTGCTTGAAACAGTGCTTCAACTGGCAGAACCTGGAGTGAGTGCAGCCTTGCTCAGCAGAGACGACGCTCTCTCCCATTTAAGTTTGCGTAATGTGAACAGCAACATTGTCAAGAAATGAAATGTTGGCTACATTTGTTCTTACTAAACACTCAATGTGGGTGGGGCAGTAGGAGGAGATGAAAAGCACACAAAAATTATTAGAATAAAGCAGAGAAGTTAATCATTCTGAAAAGACTTTAATATGCCTTCTTAGACAGCTGTACCTATATAAAATTAAGGTTACAATTCAGTTAAATCTAGTTGTCCGTTCTTATAAAAAGTAGACTTGAGACAAGTTTGTATTTACAAAACCTTCTCTTAAGAACTGAGGGTTTAATCTTTGAATATATTCTAAACAGATTATCTGGAAATATTTAAGAAGTTGGTCTCTGTACTGGACAATATTCTCTGATTAGAATGCTGTATTCAAAGCTATTATATATTTGACTTTCTTTAAAAATAAATAAAACCTGTGACTTCTAAGGGGGTGAGGTCTCTATTGTCTAACTAAAAAGATAAGACTTTTGTTTAACACTTCAAAGAGCACACACTTTGTGTAAACGCTGAGCTACATGGGCATATCAAGAGGATAAAACTAAAAAACTATCAGAAAAACTGTGAAACTGATGTCTATCAGCTAAGTAACTTGACAAGTAGATGTAAATTCTTGTTGAAAAAACTAACTACTTGTGAACTAGTTAGACAAATTCACAAAATAAGTTCATAAGTTTTGAAATTGCTTCACAAAACAAAGGAAAATGCAGCAGAATCACAGAATGGTTGAGGTTGGAAGGGACCTCTAGCGATCATCCAGTCCACCCCCCTGCTCCAGCAGGGACAGCCAGAGCACGTGGCACAGGGTGGCATCCAGCCGGGTTTGGAAGATCTCCAGAGAAGAAGACTCCACAGCCTCTCTGGGCAGCCTGTTCCAGGCCTCTGTCATCCTCACAATAAAGAACTTCTTCCTCACATGGAGGTGGAACTTCCTGTGTTTCAACTTACACCCGTTCCCCCTTGTCCTATCCCCAGCCACCACAGAGAAGAGCCTGGCCCCATCCTCCTTACAGTCACCCCTCAGGTACTTGAACATGTTGATCAAATCTCCTCTCGGTCTTCTTTTCTCCAGACTAAACAGGGCTGTGGGGCTGCTTTCCAGCAGGTCAACCCCTAATCTGTCCTGGTGCCTGGGGTTATTCCTCCCCAGATGCACTTGTTCTTGTTGAACCTCATGAAGTTCCTCTCTACACAACTCTCCATCCTGTCTAAAGGAAAGTTCTATGAAATAATTGATGAAATGAAAGAAGTTCTATGAAATAATTTCTTTCTTCCATCCTCCATATGTGTTTCTATAAGGAAAAACTTTCATTTTGTTTTTACATTTTTTTTTCCTCCATTAAGGAAAAAGAGTGCTGTTTTATTTGAGGGTAATATAAATTTAAACTTGAGTTTGAAAAGAGACCAAGCTTTTGTAAAAAATAAACCTTGTTTCCTGATCTTTTCTGCCAAAATCCTTCTATTACAAAGTAAGCTGAAACACTTTTAAAGTAAAAGTTATGCCACCGGTACAAACTTCTTCCTAGTCTTCCTTCCTGGCATCTAATAAAGCTAATCACTATTTAAAATTTTAAATACTGTAAGGTTCAGCAAAATGATGTCTTATTGAAAAAAAATACCACGTGGCTTTACAAAACAGTATTTTGCTTGCTAAAAAATTATGCAATAATCCTGTTAACTTCTACTTTTAAAGTTTTGATGTCAGTTTAGTGTCTAGTTTATGGCAAGTGAAATCCAGAGTTTATTAATGTTTGGCTTCAATAAAATTGCTCTTGGAAACTATCATCTGCAGAACATAAATCGTACGTGTGGCTGTAAACTGATAACAAAATTATTTATTATGTTACAAAGCTCTCAGTAATAATACTGATACTTTGCAGCAACTATAATGCTTAGTATTTACTGGTCTAATAGCACAACTTTAGTCTGAGACTTGACAGGGGTATGGGGAGTGAGGGAGCATGTGCATGTTTTTTTGCTTGGTTTGCCTCCTCCCACATTACACCCCTGGCCTTTGGAAACAATGCTCTCAACTGATTGTACAATGAGCAAGAAGCAACTATATAAAACAAATGACCAATAATTCTCCATTATGCAAAGTATGGGGAGATGGAGTGAGAAAAAATATTGTGGGTTGTTTGCTTATTTTTTTAACAAGAAATGTGGAAAAGAAGCTGGTAACTCTGTGTAAAACAATAATTACTGGGCTGTGAAAGGGAAGAAATGTAAATGGCAGTTATGTTACACATGATTTAAGTAAAGTACTTGTCCAATAAAGTCTTATGTGAAACACTCAAACTATGGATTCCACATTGTCACACAGCCCAGACAGTCCATAAAGTCAAACCTTAAAGCTTTGGTAGATTGTAGGCAAGAACAGCACCTTCTTTACAAGTTTAAGCTGAAATTTTTCATCTACTGTGTAGATGGTCATAACTTCTTTTAGCCTCCCAGGTCTTAAAAGATACAGCTAGCTTAGTCATTTTGAAGATTTTTTTAAGGGACTTCTGCATGTTTAAATAGGCAGTAAATTACCTAAAAGTGTAAGGGTGCCGTGTTACTGCGCTCTATTACATTGCAGCTGTGCTGTCTTCCCCCATCCTATAACCAGTAGTGGTTATATTTGTACATCCCTTAATGCATTGACCTGTGGATTTTTGCAGTGCAGACTGTCTTGGATACCCTGGATGCTGAAAACTTCATGGATTTGAAAGCCAACTTACCGTGTCTGTGTGTCATTTGTTTTGTTGTTTTCTCTATTCCCTTCCCCTCCTCTACTCCCATTAAAGATGGTCATAACTTTATGTACAAAACAAAAGTCATCGCTATAGGAAAGTTGGTTATTCCAACTTTCCTATAGCGATTTGAGTCTACAGTTCAGAAATAAGTGCTCCTGTAACTTAAGTTGTTAATCGGGTCTATAATTTTAAGGTAGAAAGTGTATAAAATGGAGTACCACTTTATCACTTCAGAGGGAATTCTTCTGTTTCTTAGGCTTGCATATTTCTTGAAAGTAGGATCTGTAAGGGCTAGTCTTGGATGTTGCCTAATATGTTGTCATCTCTTTAAGATTAGCTATAGTAACCTTTGATGCCACCAAAACGATGGGTTGTATGAAGCTGCTACCTGTTTTTTTTTTTTTTTTTTTTTTTTCCTTCTAATCCCATATACATTTCTATGTGTTGAAATGACTAAAGCTCAGGACAGTGTGTTCCTGACTTGTGCCATTTCCTGTTACAGCTCCAAAGCTGGACATATGCCTAAACTGTATCTGCATCCAATGACCTGTCCTGCTTATGGGATGGGGGAAACATACTTTTAAGAATTCTTCTCTATCACCTTTGAGAATTAGTATAACAATATAAGTTAATTGGCCAAAGAGCTCTTTATTCTTTCCAGCGCTGTGCCTCAGAGTGTGGAGTAATAATGAAGATTGAAAATAATTTATTTCACTAGGCGTGAAAGAGATAAAGGAAGGGGTGGAGGAGGGAAACACTGAAAACAATGGAGAATGAACTGGAATTGGTGCCAAAAATGCTGTGTATGTTCACCTACTTGGATAGTTGCTGTTATTGCTTGCCAAGCATGCAGAGTGCAAAGGAAACACAGTCAAATCCCATGGATCTCTGCCACTTCTCTGCCATTCTACTTTCCAACACTGAATGACCACTTGTCGTGCTGGACTGCTACTATCCGTCTCCTTGCTTGCTTTGTTTTTGTACACTGATGGATGCTTGTTTAACGCAAAGATATACAACAAATTGCCACAGACCTTCATGTTGAGTAAGTTAAATGTGGTTGCTATGGAAGTCTACTGAACAGAAAGGTTGCTGCCTCTTCCTGCTCACCTGCCTCTCTTTTTATGTTTATTTCAAGATTGACTCTTCTCACATTCTGAAATGAAGGGGAGAGATGACCATTTAAAATAACTTTCTTTGTGACATTATTATCCAGTTTACTATGGCATGGTTAAACAAGGTTCTGAAATTCTGTCCTGAAACAGGAATAACGGAATATGATATAGCAGTCAAATCTATTTTTAGATGCTAATACCGATGCTAATGCAGATGAAATGCACTGCCATCATTATGAATATAAGTAAAGCAGATGGCATATACTTCTGTGAAGGAGGAATGATAGCTCCTGAAAAAAGCTTTCATTACTTGCATATACTAATTTATTGTTTCATCTTTGAATATACCAAAACTTCTGCTTATGTGGAGTAGAAAATATCAAATTTATAAATGTCAAAGTAAGATACTTTCACTGACTACCAGAGTAGAAACTCTGCTTTTTCATTCGTTTTGATTTCTGCTTTTTGATTTGACACTGCTTATCTTCACTGGTGGTGATGAGCATTACCAAGTGTAATAGATGTCACATTAGGAGCAACTTTTTTATGAAATAGAAGCTTCAACTAAAGTGTTCATGTTTATGTGCACATGTGTATTTATTTTAAACCTTTTAGAACTTCAAGATAATGCTTGGTCTAATACAGTAAACTATTAAAGAAAGGCAAGGACATTTTTCTGTGGTATATCTAATCTAATCCAGGGCTTCCTATCATAATGCTATGTAAAAAATTAGAATTTTTCTCCCCTCCCCCCAACCTTGTTTCCTCCCCACCACAGTTCCCTTTTTTCCTCTCCCTTTTCTAAAGGCTCAGTCAAACAATTATGGGGCTTTTCCTACTAAGGAAACAGAGCTCTGACTTTTGTCTGAAGGATAAGTAGTCAAGCCCAATGCAAATAATGGCCAAACCATACTCTCTTTTGGTCTGTTATATCTTGCTTGTGGTATTAAAATGTTCCTTTATGATTACTTTATACTAAAACTGCTGGAATGGATAATAAATGTTTTTCACCTCTATATAAGGAGAGGGAAATTACTACATTCTCAGTCTTTAGTCATGGGAGAAGAAGGGTTTTTTTCAACTTTGTTTTTGTCTTTTTTTCCCCTTTAAGTTGACTTGCTTTATTGGCAATAAAGCTCATTTCTCTTTTAAAGTGGTTACAAGACTGCTCTTCCAAAGGCTTTAATTTCTTAATTCAATTTTCAAATTTTCTCAGTAGGCTCTAAACCATCAAGTAAAACGGATTGTTGCTTCCTGCTGTAGTCAGTCCATCTTTACTGTCATTCAATTATTTTTTTTCAACAGCATTACCTTCTGAATATTTATCTAATTCTGTTCCCTCGAGGAAAGACTCATTTTAATGACTTTATGCTGGAGGGTCTTTGGATCTATTCACTTACCATCTTATTGCACTTGTTGCTTTGCAGGTAATACTCTTTCTAAAGAGACAAGAGAGGTTGCTTTGTCATTGAAAAAAAGTTGCTGAGCAACTCAAACAACCTTTATTTCAAGATTTTAAAGATATGTATGGGCTTTTAATCATCACTTCTAAAACATGGCTCAATTCGACTTGGGTTTCCTATTTATCATGTGTTAAGTTTATAGCCTAAAGTTAATTAGCTAATGTATGGAAAAGGATTTAATTTATTTTTTGAAATATTTCTAGTTGTTACCAACTGATTATGTCCTTCAGTGGAACTGTATGTAAATTTTTGGCAATTACTTATATATTTGTCAGCATGGATGCTTCCCCAGACTAAATTACCTCTTTCCCTTCTTGCTTCCAAAATGAAGGTTTCCAAAACTTTTTTTATCACAAACAAGCAGTAGGTGATTCACTTCTAAAGAGCCTTGTTTTTTTTTTTTCTCTCTCTCTCCTCGCTGCTTCCCTTTATGTAAATACTGAATTTGTCTTAGCAGCTCAACCTCTCAGAGATGTTTCTCCCAAGCAATGGGTTAGTACTAAACTCCTAACCAAGGTCAGCTGCCTTCAAGAAGTTCACTGTGTGTTTTCTGATCGTTATATCTTTCAGTTCTTCTTGTATAATGTCAAAGTTTCGGTAGGAAGAAGAACGAGGATTCTCTATTTTATTTCTTTTTTTCTTCTTTAAGAAAGGCAGGAGTGTTCATCTGGGGGATTCAGATTATTTCATCAGATGACTTAAATCTGTTGCATTATTTAAGCTCAGCATGTTGAAAAATCTCTATTTTTCATTTCTAAACTAAACACTTCATCCACCATACAGTTGTTTCCGCATTTTCAGCTAAAAATCTTCTCTTAATGGTAACTACATTGCTGTGTGCCAAAGGTATTATTTAAGGTTTATAGGATATTAAGTGATTTATGCACTTAAATCAAAGCTTTATTACCAAGCTACTTTCCCCTACACATTCAGAAGTGATCATGAAATAGAATTAATAATGCAATACAGGAGATGTCCATCTGAGAAATGGAACAATCAGTCTGTTCCAAACAGTCACACTGGGTATTTTTCAGTTAGGCAGTTTGACTGCTAATGCTTTCAAATTCCTTTGTTCTAACACACATCAACTCTCCTTTCATTTTCCTGGCTTTATTCTACTACACTTTTGGAATAAAATAATGAATTAAGAGTCTCTGTTTGAAGTAGAGATATTAAAATGCTACATTTTCTTAGTTTACTTGTTTTGTCGTGGATTTGCTGGTTTTCATTTATACCCAGACTGTAACAATTGAAAACAAAAATAAAACTATTTGCTATTATCAGTGTAGTTATATTTGTATGTTCAAGAAAGGAAGTATGCCTCTTCCTATTGATGAAAAGTATGATCTGGTTTATGTTATTTATATGGAGATGACTTTAGAGAATAATAATACTATTTTTCATAACCAGTTATATTTCTTGAAATTTGTTTGTAGACTTGAGGGTAAAATCAGATGCACAGTAATCTGCCTGGTATTCAAGCCTTTACTTAGGTAACCATGGAAAACATGTATTCTTGTCCTAGACACACTCTTTTTGTTTGGGCAAAAAATGATTTTGGTTTTGCCAGGAAAACCTGTAGTCTTTAATTTTTGATTTAATAGTAAATTTAAAGGCCAGAGGACCTGAAAAGGGCTAAATATTCTGATTCTGTTGATTTCAAAGAAAGATCAATGATAAAGGATGAAATGTATGTGGATTAATCTCATCTGGTTGAGAACTAAGCATATTCATTGTAAGCCTAATGCTAAGGAGAGAATAAAGCATGTGGCTCAGCACCTGGGATATATTTTGGCACTGAAGACTCAAATTAAAATGTGTGAAATGAGAGAAAATGGTCTTTGGCAAGTTCTCCAGCTTTTGGTTCTGTATCTCTAGCAATGTTTTTCACTATTAATTTCATCAGTAGCCTGTTGAGATTAAAATTGAAGATGGTAAGAAGACAGTGTTCAAAAACCAGCCACTGGAACCAAGGTTAGCAAGCAGACCTACTAAAACACCTTAACAACAGTCAATGTTGTTATCTTAGGGGCCAGTAAGAATGGTAACGCTGAGCACACAACTGGGAAAGAGATTGGAGTAGGGGGAAAGGGAAGAGAGGCATAAAATTTAGAGAGTTTGAATTCTTCAATTTAGGGGCCTAGATAAACTTTCCTTTAGAAAAGAAGAAACTAAAATAGCTTCTGTCATCCACTAACTTGAGAAATCTAAATGGTCATGCAGAGGACCGTATGGTTATCCATTCAGCAGCAGTAAGAAAGTTATTGGAGCAAACTTCAGGAAAGAAAACCTGAAGAAACGAATATAATTTAGAAACTGATGGATGCATGATGCCTTATGCCCAAACTTAGGTTATATCCAGTTCACCCTCTAGGCTTCCCTGATCATTTGGGCAAGTGAAATGTTACAAATGTAATGGTAATCGTTCATGCAGCTGATCAAAGATAAAGCTGATTGAATTGCCCTTGCAGGCCTTGAACTTAAGTTAGAAAAATAAATTCATTACAAGGTAATGGGGGGAGAGGCTTTCAGACGACAAAAATAGAATCCTGTCTCTTACTTACAGGAAAAATTAAGAGCCTCTGGAAAATGACTTTGTTTGTCCAGAGAAGATGCAGGGTAAAGCCACAGGTTAGTGAAGTGCAGGTACAGGAAGGAGGCCTCAGGAGGCATCTTCCAGGGCTTCCTTTTCTATGCCTCTCCCTTTCTTGATTCCAAAGACAGAAATGTCTTCTGAGTGTGTGCAATAGCGGAGGAAATATTCAATACTTTTTGTACGATACTGTAGGACTGACACATTCATGGAGCAAAAGCACGTGTTCCAGATATTCCTTAACCTTATGAGTCTTGAATCTAAATGTCCTTGCCCCAGGGTGTCCTAAGCACAAGGTGAAATGAAAATGGAGTTGGTTCTTCACTACTGTTGAAGATAGACAGCAATGATCCAGCATAACATAAGCACTTGTTTGTCTTGGTGAGAAAATAAGCAAGCATTTTCTCTAACCTTGTAACATACCAAACTGTTTTTGGCCAAAGGCTATCATAGAAACCTCTGCCCCCAATATGTTTGTGGTTTCTTTTTACTGGTGTTTGTGGAGCTTTTGTTTTATTTACACAAAATGACTTTAATGTAAAATGCACTGCAGCAAGCCCTGACAGCAAAGCTCTGCACTGCAGTAAACCATACTTGCTTTGCCTTCTGTACTCCTGGAGCACAGGGACAGCTTCAACTGGAAAAAGGGTGGCTTTCCTTTGGAATATTTCAAAAGCTGGATTCTTAAAGTTTGGCGTGAGAGAGCGGTGAGTTTAAGCCTGTTAAGTGCAGCTTAAAAATAATTTCTCATGCAAGTCCCTAACCTCTTAACTGTGCGTGCAAAATACATAATGCAACCCTACACTACATTAAAATTTTAATGATGATACAGATCAGGATATTTTTTCCCCCCTCCTATGGCATTTGGGTATTGTAACTGTAAAATATCTGGTGGTAAATATTTGATATCTCACAGGTATAAGTGAATCATATTTGAGTCAGCTGAGTGCGAATTACGTAAATGATGCTGGTCCTCTGTCTGCCTGGGCTAGGGATGGTGCCTAAGGGAACTTCCATGTCTAGTTTTCCATTACTTATTTTTTTCCTTCCTGCTTGACATGAAGATTGCTTTTATTTTTTGTGAGGGGACTTGACAACTAAATAAATTAATCTGTTATTTCTAATTTTTGCTAAGATTGATAAGAGTATTTAAATGTATCTGGATGTTAAATAGCATTTCTTCTGCTGCTTCAAATTCCATTTCATTTTATTTCTGTCCCTCTAATTGCTTGTTGCTTATTGCATGCCAAATCAGTTGGGAAATTTAACACTAAGATGAAATCAGGAAAGCTGATTCTCACACTCATGCTTATTTTGCCAAAACTGTTTGCAAATGACACACTGGAAAACTGGGTTTCATACTTCTTTTTATAGTTAAATCTTCAGTGAATTAATTACCTAACACAGTACCTGTGCATGTTTGTTCACTTTGTCTCTTGAAGTCTATCCCTAGGCTGTTCCAATGGAGGTTAGGGATAGTTAAATTTTACAGATAGTGGTATATTGATTTAAAAACAACACTGAGAACCCGTACTCTTTCTATTTGATTGGCAAGGCAAATCATTAAAAACTAATGTTACATTCAGCACTACTAATTTTAATTTCATAGCATCTGTGTCACCCTTATTTCCTGCATAAATAATTTAGTATCACCAGTAAGGAACTAATATACATTGGCTACTCTTGTTTTACTGTGGCAATAGTGATAGGCATTTACGGTCATCTGTTATGTTCTTTATTGTGCGTTATATGCTTTAGAGGAAAATAAAACACTATTGGGATTGCTATAGTGGATAGTTTAGGGTAGGGAAGGAAGAAGAACAGGAAAACATTAAAAAAAGGAAGAATGCGTGCGTGCGTGTGTGTGTGTTTTTCTCTCTCCCACGTCCCCTCCCCAGGGTATGTAATACTGCACTTCTTATGTAGCAGTCTTATTATCTGTCATGCTTTGCTTTCAGAGACACATCCAGTCCTTCAGAGAGGAAGATTTAAAAGGAAAAAAAAAAAAAGAAAAAGGAAAGAAAGAACAGGAAAAAAGAAAATAAAGGAAATAAGAAAAGAAAGAAAATAAGAAAGGAAAGAAAGGAAAGAAAGGAAGGAAAGGAAAGAAAGGAAAGAAAGGAAAGAAAAGAGGAAAGAAAGGAAAGAAAAGAGGAAAGAGAGGAAAGAGAGGAAAGAGAGGAAGGAAGAAAGGAAGAAAGGAAGAAAGGAAGGAAGAAAGGAAGAAAGGAAGAAAGGAAGAAAGGAAGAAAGAAAGGGTACTCACCTTGCTTTAGTTGGGAAGTACATCACTCTGGTGCCAATGGTGGCCTACTTCTTGTAGTGTTGCCAATAAGCATCTTTTCAAACAAGTAATGCTCTACACTTTGTACCCCTGGGAAATTTCTTGGGTGGATGCCTACTCTGTTGAAAGGTCTGTAAGGCTAAGATGACAAACAACTGTTTTCAAAGGGTTGCCTTCAAATTGTTGCTACCAAAGAATCTCACATGGCAGTTCACAGCCTCCATATTCTTTTACAAGATGACATAAAATGATTTGGAATGTAGCCATCAACTTTCTTCTTAGCTATTTGGAAGCTATATTGACTGGAATTAGGTGAATATTTACACAGCATGCCCAATTGTTATTTATTCCAAGTTTTAGTACAGGTTAATCTCATCATGATTGATCTCATTAAAGAAAACTGAATTATGAAACAGATGGGGAGAGATTCATCTGTTCTCTTACAATACACCATCTGAGATGATTAAAATAATGCAAATCTGGTAATTGTAGTTTGTCTCCTCTCCTGTAAAATTCAAGCATATAACTGAGACTTTTATCAAATAAAAATGAAACATCTAGGTGGTGTTTTCCATTTCTTCATTGTCGAGCTTTGCATTGGTCAATAAGAGAACTTAACAAGAAAGAAAGAAGCTCAACCCCTACTGAACTTAAGAAGTTAGTGTTGTTTAAAGTTTTCTCCATTTCCAAAGTCTGTGTTTTCTCCATCACTGTACCCTTTTTAACAAAATCTGAGGCTCTCAGACTTTCTTTACGAAAGCTGTTTGCGTTAGCTATTTATTGAGAGAGTAGATGGTGTGGTTCTGCATATAATCTACATAGAGGATTCCTGTTAGAGAGTCTTTTACCCTGGTAGACAAAGGCATAAAAGAATGCAGCTAAAGCAAGGTCAACTCTTAGAGCAGTAAGGCTATTCTGCCTTTTAAGGTTTAGCAGTACAATTATGTATTTAAAATAATTTGCTAGAGATATGCCAAATATATTTGTGAGTAGATTCTTTAACTCCCGAATCCTTCAAATCATGATTAAACAGGAGTTTTGAAAATCAGGCAACTTACCGTTGTTGGTCAGGATCTAAGAATTCAGTTACCTCTGTATTCCTCCCCGGGTTTGTTTCCCATAGTAAAACAGAATGCTGACCCCACATATGATACCTACTATTTGCTTCAGAAAGAGTTCTGTATATGGAATTTGAAGGAATTGGCAAGTCTATTTTAGGCAAGATCAGCTAATTTCATTATTGATGAATGTTTTTCTTTTAAAATCAGTTATCTTCTTTGTGAGATATGATTACTTTTGTTTTTCTGTTCACTTTATCCTCAGTGTTTGTCCTTTAAGATATGTATGTATAACTAATACCCAGTGAATGTTTATTATTCCTTATTATTCTTTTTATAGTTTTCCTGGATCTCTGTAAATTTTATTTCTCATCATCTTATCATCATCCTTTTCCCTATCATCCCCCCTTCTCTAGAAGGCAATCCATATCAGGAACAAGAGAGCAGACCTAACATGCCCCAAGCACTTTTCAAACATACTCTTGTTGTCTTTTCCAAGCCCTATGCTTGCTTTAGCAGCAACAGTGCTTGCCTTTGTGTGTATTATTCCAGGTAGCTTTCCCTTTCCCAGGATCACTGCTGTCTCCAGCTACTCTCCCTAGCTCCAGTCTGGCAAGTTCTTCTCAGTGCCCTGCCAAGTGAGACACCACAATCCAGTCTACATATTTCTTCCAGTCAGATCTCAGTGTATCAGGTGGAACTACTAAAGGCCTCTACAATGTTTTTTTTTCTAGAGTTGCAGGTGCTTAGTAGGTACATGGCATATGTTCTTCTGTTGATACCTGATAAGTTAAGCCAAATATACTTCATGAAGAACAGGTGCTATAGATACTTGTCTATTTTCAGTAGAATTAATGAAATGAAGTCCCACACATGAATAAAAGAAAATTAGTTTAACTTGCATTAGACTAGCAGTGCTTGTTTGAAAAATATTCACTCTGAACAAAATGTGTCTGTGGGGCCAGCTTCTGTATGCATTGGAATTGGTGGAACAAAATGTACCAATATTTTGAACCTGTGAATTTCTGAAGTTGTATTTCAAACATCAGAGAGAATTGTTGATGTACTTTTAAATGTTTGTGTGTATATATAAAGATTTGTTTGTAACATTACATATCTCTCTTTCCATGTTTTTTCCTCTTCTTTCCCATTTTCTTCTTCCTCTCTTTTTTAACTTCTCTTTTGTTGTTGTTGTTGTTGTGTTTTCCTCTGAATCAGTATGAATATACTGATATAGTCAATGTAAGTGGCACTAATTACATACTACTAGACTCGTAATATAGCCACAGATTTTCAAAGTGTTTCAGCATTGAGTCTAAGTAATTAATTCATATCAGTTCCATAATACCCTACACAGAAAACTAGTCATTTAAAAACATTTCTCTGAAAAAAACAGTACCATATTGTTAAAAGACTAAAACTCATATTGGGCCTGTATAGCAATATGTTGAGACATCTGCATAAGCAAATGCTCGACAATTTTTGTAGTGCCTTCCCCTTTCTTCCCTTCTCACCCTCTCTACTAAAAAATAAATCCAAAAACAAGTCATATCTCATCAAATAAGAGCCCTCATTTAGAAACTTGTGAAAAACTAAGACATAGTCAAAAAAGGAATTTCAGGGATAAGTTAAAGTATGAATCTATCACCTATGTGGCAAATGTAAAGTCTATAACTTCATTTTTATACTTGTAAACAGAATATGCTCATATATGTACAGTCTAAGTAATGAGTTTACAAGTTTCAAAGATTGTGAAACAAAAATTGGTGTTGTGTGACTTAAGAGTAAGGCTGAATAACCTGACATTGCAAGATATTTTGTAACTCAGTCAAAGTTATTTCTTTTTTGAAATAACACTTTTATGAACCAGAATCTGATCAGCCTGTGGTAAGGGTATATTAGAAAGGTTGGAATGCATCAGACAGAGGGAAGAATTTATTTACCCATCCAAGGACATTTTTCTAAAATACTGAAGTCATTTGAAGCACGTTCAAATCTTCAGATGAAAAATATTACCAAAAATAGAACATTGTGTCATTATATAGTAAGGCTTAACTGAATTTCTTCTGGGAGATTGTCTCTCTTACGTAGTTTGACTTAAATTATAAGGTCAGATGCCACACACATACATTGTGTGGCTTTGTCTTCACAAGAAATAGCAGCATTAAGGCTTTTATAACCAAAAGGAGTGCATCTATTTCATTAGTAAAACCAAAATGTTTACTTAAAATTTATTTTTAATAGCCCCAAGCAGGTACCAAACTAAATTGTATTATCTCTTCTTTAAGTTTCCTAAACTGAAGAGAATTACAATTATTAGTTACTGTTTACTGCTTATTGATTATCTTTGTGTAACTTTTAATCTCATGTTTCTACTCACAGGTATTCTTGCAACTGCCTCTTTTCCCCCTCCTGTGTTTCCATGTCCCGCCCCCTGCCCTTTAATTTGATTTGAAAGAGCTGAATTAGAAAGTGTCAGGTGTTTGTGTTGTGAGAACAGTATTTGTCAGAATGGCTGAGAGCCTTCAAGCACCATTCGCTTGAGCGAGGCCCCTCTCTGTGCTAGGTGTGTGCATAGAGGAAGCAACGGGATCCCTCTGAGCAGCAGGCTCAGTTAAACATGCTGCATAAGGGTCTGTCTCTTGGCTGAACTCTTGCGTTTTTTTTTTCTCTCTCTCCTTTGGTTGAAGTTCTCATACCCCTTCTGTCTCTCTTGCCTAGTAAGGCGGGAGGCATTAGTGAGTTTTTGCGCCTTTAGTGAACCAACCTTTATTTTGCAAATATTTAAGCACATAATACTTTGGAAAAACTGGTGAAAAGGCAAGCAGCAAATTTGGTTAGGAGAAAGAGAAGAAATATATATAAGTAGAGAGAGATGCATTGTTGTACAAACCTTATTTTCTTAGAAACCAGGTTAAAAACATGTCTGTTATCATCTGATGTGAAGCTAAAATTCCTGTATTGTTGAAGTCAGGCAGCAATACAGTGCCAGCAGCAAGCAGTGGATTAGCAGGCTAAGGAGGTGAAAGGAATTCAGTGACCAGAGGGAATAGCTTTAGCAAAATATCTTCTGCCTTTGTGTGATTTATAGTAATTTCTCCTTCTGATAACCTGTCTGATGCCCATCCTGGTTTGAGGTTCCTGCTGTGCTCCTCAGAGTTCAGTGTAAGAGTTGGACATTTTCAGCTCTTTAATATCTCTTTCCATTTGGGAAGCGTTTTTTTTTTTTTTTTTTTTTTTAGGACTGGGATCTCTCTGCAAAGAAAGCAGTTTCACCGTGGTGGGCAGCCCTGGAGGGGAGCAGAGGAGAGCTCCAGGCGTGCTGGTGGCATTCCAGCCACAGGCCTGTGTATGAAGACGGCCTATGATGCCACCAGCTTTTCTCCCTAGTTGTTCACATGCCTTAAACCCTTGGACCAAATTAACATACATGCGGTCTTGCTGTGTGCTTATATATAAACAGCCCCATGTCGGAGTGCACCGGAAGGAGAAGGATGGCAGGAACTATTAATATGTCCTCATCTTTCTTAACATTTAGGACTTCAAATGACTGTGGTTAGGGAATGGCCCTCTTGCCTTTTCAGGCATTGCCTTCAACTTATGACCAGAAACAGGGTATCTGTGATTTAAGCTGGGAAATGCTGGAAGTGTCTGGCAAATCTTCCACGGGAGCTCAGGGCTGCAAAGCAGTGTGTGGTCAGCGCTTTGGCCATGCAGACACAGCAGCATGATAAGTATGTGGGGCACGTCCTTGGTTGGATGCTGGAGATGCAGAAATCTAGTTAGCTACAGTCGGAGAAGGGCAGAGAGACTGATGAAAACAAAGTGCATGATGACAGTGGTGAACAAGAATGAAGGGAAAAAGCAGACAGAAGTTATAAATCGTGCCAAAGTTAGAAAAAAAGTATAGGAGGGGAGAAGAAAGTAGGCCTACTTCATTTCTTGTTTAATTTTCATAATCTCTTAGATCCTGGAACTCCTTAATAAAAGGGCTGAAAATGAATTGCCATATGATTCCTTTTGGAATTGCTATAACTGGCTTGAATAATGCAGGTATGTCCTTTTTATTTGTGCAGCTGAACAAGCCAGCATTTCTTGTGCTAAAAGCAACAATTTCCATAGTATTTGTTTCAATATCTCTGACTTGCAGTATGCTAGTGAAAAAAGCAAGGCGACCTGATGGTGGGACCGGGTCTGGGCTTTGAGAAGCAGGGGCTGTGTGTTTTATTCTCTGTAGCACTGTAATTAAGCCACTAAAAGCTTCACAAATTAATGTAGGTGTTTGAAGCCTGCAGGCAGAATAATGGCCCGCGGAGCTGAATTAGTTATCTGTACCAAAACCAGTAGTCTTAATTTAGTTGTGGAGAAAAACAGCATGTTACAAGATGAACAGAAAGCTGCTCCCTGAAGGGGCAGAGGGGATGGGGCACAGAGCAGTGGGAGCTCAGCAGTGCTGCTGGGAGCAGCTCGGCCTGCACGGAGGGAAAGCAGGATTATTGGCCCTAGGACGGGGTGGCAGGGGAATGGGTGTGTTGTCTTCATAGAGGAGACAGTTCTGCTGGGGTGGGGGAAGCTAAACAGCTTTTGCTTGCTACAAGTGCCTGTTGTGTGGTTGATCTGCATTATCTATTATTTATATAATAGTTTCTGTGTAAAATGCTACAAAGCAGAATGAAGACATTTTGTCAGACAAAAATACAATGAGGTAGAATTTGTCCTAGGCTCTTCTCCGAGCTGCAGATTTTTGTTCGCTACATATAGAAGTTATTTAAGTTAATATTCTGAGGACTTTAAAGCCCATGGTTATGTAAGTAATTTTGTTGTCTTCAAAGGAATTTCAACGAAGCTGTTAACGCTCTTCAAAGTAGGTTTTCAGATATGACAAATATGGACTTCAATATTTCAATTTCTAGTTGAGAGATCCCTCAGTATGTTTAGCATTTTATACAGTGTTTCTTGCTGTGATTTTTTGAGCAATTTATGAGTGCTTCCTTTTTCATTTATTTCCTCTACATGTCTGCTTTATACGATTCTAAGAGATTCTGCAATTGAGGAAACAGATTTTACTGATTTGATAGAAAGGTATTGTTTTTGAAACTATCCAGTATATGTTTGAAGAATGTCAGAAATACCATTAACCGCTTTGTACCCTGACAGACCACCAGAACTAACCGAGGACTGATATTCTCAGGTTCTAAGGCGATCCAATTCCCTAAGGGGACTGCTAGGCCAGCATTGCCCATTCTTGATTCCTCCCACCGGAATTCCCATAGGAGGAAGTTTAGGAGAGGTGCAGCTGGGTCATGAAGTGCTGCAGCTTGTTAAGCGGCTTGTCCAAGAGGTGACACAACTGAGTACCTAAAATGGTCATTAAAAAATAAGAGAGAGACCTCACTATGTGCTTGCAAAGTATGTGAGTTTAAAAAAAAAAAAAAAAAAAAAAAAAAAATTTTTTTATCTTACTATAGGAAAAGCCTCTATTAGCCTAACCTGATGAACTGCTAGTTATTAACACATTCTGAGTGTACTACTTAACTGTTCAACATATCCATGCAAATTCTTCTTTTGGGGGGTTGACCTGTTGAAATTGCTTTTTTTTTTAGCAAAACAATTGTGGACAATTTAAAGAAAAAATATAAAAATAAATAAAATAACTTTTTTTTCTTCAGTTTGGTCTCTATCAAAGGCTGTAATGGAATGCTGCTATTACTGCAACTCCAAAAATGTTTTCCATGCTTATTCTAAATAACAATTTTTGTAATATTAAAAGGTTTGTGTTGTCCTTTAACTGTAGATTAGTTATTTGCTGTAGTTTAAGCTTGTAAGAAGTGGACTCCTTTTAACAGAAAATGGCAGTGTTTATAATTCCTGCATATGAAAATGCATTTGCCAAAGATACCTTTATTAGAAGAAGGGAGTTGGGAGGGTGAGGGAGGAATCAAAACAAACTCAAAAAACAGGTCCAGAAAGAGTCTTCAGAAGAGAAGACTAAGGTGTCCAACCTATACTGGAAACTTGCCCAAGACTTATAGCAGATAGGGAGAAGGGAAACAGGACAGTATTTTGTGTTTTCAAGCAAGAAAGAAGTTTCTACTGGAATGGGAGTGGAAAGCTATTGCAACACCTTTTGCTGGTTTTGAGATTTAAGCTTTTTTGCTTCCAGTTCTGGTAGCTGTGAAGGCCTAGGCTGTTCTACAGAATTGCAATAACGCATTTCCAGGATGACTCAACTCCTGGCATAGATACAGAATTTGTGTGTAATTTAGGCTTTGAGTAAGTCAGTGGTAGCCTTATGTCAGAAGGCTAATTTATGTATTCCTTATGCAGCTTCAAGTTTAAAGTTTATAGCTTTATCTAAAAAGGTAGTCCAGAAGTTTTGCTTGCAAGAAGGTAGAAAATTACACTTGGAAAATATGACTATCTCCCAGCTGTGTCATATATGAACTTGTCTGTCTTAATTTGCTTGTCTGTCAGCTTTCACAATATGGTAGTTTCGTTACAGGCTGTGATTTTACAGCCCCCAGGAGCACAAAGAAACATGATAAGTAGCAATGCATGAAAGTATCATTGCAAGGTAGTACTGTTATTTCAAAAGGCAAGACAGAGCATAGACATAAGCCTTCTAACTATCAGTTATATAAAATATACAGTCAGAGCAACTTCTACAGGATATAAATTATTATAAAAGCCTCAGGAAATTATTTTCTGTCCCACTCTAAAGGGAATGCATACTGTAGCAGACCAGCCAAATAATAGTCACATAAGCCACTTCATAAGGAAGAGCTTGTGGTTTAATTTCTCTCTCATTTACAATTAGAGGTGTTAATGCAATGGTTGAGGGTCAGGAATTACTCATGGCTAGCACTGTGTCTCAGAAGGATATCCAGGAAATGGTCATCAGCTCAAATCAGAGGTGTTAATGTGCAATTAAAGGTCATGTTAGCTTTTTGCCAAATGAAATTAGCTATGTCCTAGATGAACTCTTTCCTATAGAATAGCTGCTTCCCTATGAATATACCTTCATAGAAACATTTCTGTTAAATGCCTGGTTTTGTGTCTTCTTCTGTGTGTGTTTCAAAAAAGGAAAGAATTCATTTTCTTGGCATTTTACGCGGGGCAGGGAAGAAAGTATATCTTATACAGCTAAGAATTAGAAGTAAGTTAATAAGTGTGTTTACTTTTAGCAGTAGCTTGTAGCTCTTCTTCCAGAACACTTTATGTTCTGTATACGAGTTTACAGTTTGTTCAAATACTGTTTCATCAGAGCTATCAATAGACACAGAACTTCTTTATGACCGATTCTTCCTGATCCGTATCGGGGCAAAAGTATATGTGTTTGAAATTATCTCAAATTGAATTTATTTAGACATTTGTCTAAATTCAAAATTTCAAATTGTCGATGTTATTTTTGAAGTCTAAAAATGTCCTGCAGCAAGTCTTAAGTCTGTCTTAACCTGTTGTCTGCAGATTTGAGAGGTTTGTTTGTTTGTTTGTTTGTTTGTTTGTTTTTCTTTATTCTATTAGCAGGAGTGATCCCTCAGCATTTTCAGTGATTACTCTTGGCTTGGTAAATAACTCGGTTGAGCTGCAGCAGTCCCCTATGTGTGTACACTATGAGCTTGTTACCTTATTCTTTAAATGAGTCATTTTTGTCTTGGCAGGAGTCAGAGCAGTATGTGTAGTGTAACTCTGCCTATAACTCAGCAGAGGAGCTCAGTTGTGTTTCTGAACCCTCAGCAGATCTACTGAGAGTTCTTTAAGTAACGATAGATTCAGTCCTATCTAACTTTGGTTTTATTTTCCCTAGTTTTAAGACTCATTCTTGCACCTGCATCATTTTGATATCTTTATACTGTTGCAGCTGCTCGTAAACTATACATTATGATGCAATGAAAACAGTATTTTTACTGCTTGATACTTTGTGTGCTATAATCTCTACCTGAAGAAGGATGTTCTCTTCAGAAATGTTACTTTGATACCCAGAACAATCTTTGGGGCAGAAATCCTCCTCATGATGCTCATTATTACATGTTGTTGTTCTGTATCTGGAAATCTGGTAGACTGGTACTTTGTTCCATATTTAACAAAATGTGTGAAGGTGCTGTAAGCTGCTGACTTTTGCTGAACTCTACCAAGATCTGAAGGTAGTTACCTCTCATGAGAACAAAGTTGGACTGCTCTCGTCCTCTGCTCCATCGGTTGCAGATGGAGCCCTGGTCCATCTCCACCAGCACCTTTTGCCAAGTGGCTGTGTATCCCATGTATGCTTACTTTGTAAAGACAAGAGAAGCAGTGGTAATTCTTTCCCATGTGAAAACAATCCTGATTGGTGTCCATTGCACTAATACAGCTTGTTTTGCTCTCTATCTAGGTTACCTTGCTTTAATGATGACTGGTCTCTTGGAGCAGACTCTTCTGCTCTGAACATACGCCAGTCTTTCCTGTCCGTAAGCTTTATGAGCCTTCCTCTACCAACCTCAAGTATTCTTCATCAGCAAGAGTATTCGTTCTCCTTTGCACATCATTATTTGGTAAATAAAAGAAACAGCAACCTGTAGCTTTGTTCTATAATATCTCTGCTGAGGTGAATTTATCGGCACAGTCATGAAAAGACACACAAAATGAGGCAGTTTCTAAGCAATATATAACCTCTCATAAGTGAACTGATATTGTGAGTTCATGAGTTATATCTGAAGGGAGTCCGTAAGTAAACACACAATGTTGCTCTCATTATGTTAAGCAGTCTGGCTTTGCATAGTCTGGATCCTTTTTTGTTAACTTAGCAGCTATGGCAACTGAACACTAGCCATATTTGAGGAGACTAAAGACAAATTTATTCTATTACTGACAATACTGACTTTTTCAAAATACTTTATAATACATAATTGCTTTAAGAAATTGATAGTTGAAGCAGCAAGGTTGAATTTCCTTCTGAATTTTAGTTTTAGCAAGTTAAATGTATTTTTCTTACTGTGTATATATATTTATATACACACATTTTAATACTATGAGGTCGTGTCTCAAGTCATATCTTGTAACAAACCATTTCACTTGCTAATATGGGGGGATGGGCAGATTGAACATTTCCTTATTTTTTGAGCGTCTGTTCCCGTTTTATGTGACAATGAACACTAGCTTTAAATTTTCTATGTAAAACTTCATTTTTCATCTACTTTTTTCCTTATTTCTTCTTAGGCATCACCCTTTAAAAATAAGCGGTGCAAATATATTTAGTTCTGTGTACATGTGAAAGATTTTTTTCAGTTTTGGTTCAGTGATTGCAGTCTATCTTAGTGGGGTTTCTTGTTTGTTTTGCCTTTTTTACTGTAATATTTGTTGACTAATTCATAAGAACACAATATTTGGGGCATCCAGCATTATATTGTTTATTAACATAAGTATTAGTTTTATTTCCTACCTTTCATCTTTGATCTTAATTAGCTTATTTGCATGATTACAGTAAGGTGTTAGGTTGGATTTGTGTAAAAATATCTAACATTGATGTCAGTTGTGCAGTAGTTTAAGATATTCAGTCCTAAGGGCCACCCCATCAATC
>JAWLRI010001080.1:1236568-1247246 GCA_034781795.1 Crypturellus tataupa
TCTGTGCTGTTTCAGCTGAGCTGTAGTATGTGTTGTATTGCAGTTCAGTCATATTACACCACCCAGAAACCTAATTTGTGAACCCACTTGGTTGTTACTGTCCTATAGTTTTTAATACGTGTGCCTTCCCACATAAGAAATAATAATAAATAAACCTAGTGTTTACAAAAAAAGTTTGTTTTGAAAACTGAAGCATTTAGAAATATTACAAGATTAACACAATCTCTAGTTTTGGTAAATTTGTGCCACAATTTTCAAATGTGGTCACACAACATAGTGCTGAAACCCTTTAGAAACACATAGTATCAGCAAGATATGCATGTAAATATACCACGTTGGATTTCTCCAGAAGTTTCAGTATTTGTAATAAGGCTTCTCCAAATCCAAAACTCATATGGGATATCCTCTCAATGTCTGCTGTTGTTGTCTCTTTCTGTGCAAGGAATTAAGCAATTTTACACAGGTCTGGCTCACTTAATCTTGATCTCAACTGAGAGAAATTCAACTGGAATTGATTTCTAAACTTGCACAAATATATTTAAAGTGATAACTACTTTAATAAGAAACATTAATTGTTCACTAGATATAATATTTAAATATCATTAATAAGAAGAATCAATAGCTAGGGATTAATAATTTTTCTTTTTCATAAATCCTTTTTTTTTAATTTAAATTTATTCTTCAAGTTAAATCAATTTAATGGGAAACCGAGATTAATCAAACTTCCATTTGGTTGATATTTTTTCAAACATAATTTTTAAAAATGCAATGCTGAGGCAATATTTCTGCATATAGAACTTGAAGTTGTGTAAAAAACATCCAGGAATTAGAAAGGGAAATATTAGAGCAACAGTGAAGTCATAGCATGAGTCCTGGATGTTTAGAAATCTAAAAAATCAGAGCAATTTCAAGCCTGTACTTAGAGGGGAGTATAAATTTTTGCACTGTTGTGGAGCCCAAGCCATTGAGAAATGAAAGATGCATGGCTGCATTGAAAGACTTTTGTCTGTCTTTAATGAAGTTTTTTTTTTTAAAAAAAATCCTGACTAGGCTAGTGGTTTTCCTCTGAGTCATTTTTTTTTCTCCACTAGGTTACATTTGAATACTTTAAATGAACCTGAATTGAATTTCTCATGTACATGCATGTTAAAAGAACATTAAAAAAATCAAAATGAAGTGAAATGAAGTGTCACTTAGGGATATAATTCTTGTATGAAGGGAACAATGGTAGCAACAATCAAGGAAGATTCAAGAATCAAGATCTAGAGATATGAGTTTTGGTTTTCTGCTACTCTGTGAGTTCGTTCTACTGATGATTTGTATCTAGAACAGAGTTAAAAGAAAGCTGTCCCTTTTCCACTTCTCAAATAACGTGCGCCCACTGCAGGTCTTTAGCTGAAAGATTTTTTTTCTGCTGTGGTGACTGTGACCTAGTGACTAAGAGTAGAAGATGGGCAGTTACTCTGGGGATAGAGCCAAGGTACACGTAAGGTAGGGGGAAACTGGGTGTGCAGGCCCAGGAGGCGGCTTCTGCTGTAGGAGGACATGGGGACACCAAGCCCACAAGCTCACCTGCACCAGGCGAGGCTGGGTCATACCGCAGCAAGGGGCAAGCAGGCAACAGAGGCTTCCACTTTGTGGCTGGCTTTAGAACCGATCAAGACTCAGAGCTTTCCTTTAGCTCCAATCTTTTTCAGCTCTATTCAGTCTTTATTCCAGCCTCTTATCCTTGGGCAAGAAAGCTTAATTTGGCCATACTGCTGAAAATTACTTTTTTTTTTTTTTTTTTTTTTCCCCCTGAAATTTTGGGTCGCCCTCCCCCCGCTGTTTTTTCCCCTCTCCTCAGGATGACTTCATTCTAACAATCAGAATCATTGGAAATTTCTATATACTGCTCAACAAGAAGCTGCTAAGGTGTCAGTTTGGGGAGAAAAATAGAACAAACATTAGTCTGTTTTCTAAATCATGTTAAGATTTGTAAATCTGTAAGAAAAGTAATTCTGAAATAGTTAAGTAATAATGGTGAATTTTTAGCAAGCATTTTTCTCTGCTATATATATTTAAGGTGATAGTTTGTATTTTTTTCTCAGAACTGGTGGTGTACTTTTAATCAAACTTACTTAGTTAAAGCTTATGAGAGCAGCTCTTATATGAAGGAACAAAGTTGATTCTGACCTTTCTTCTTCTTTTCAATCAATAAACAGCAGAGTTAAATCTCTAGTTTTAAGGTAATAATATAGGTGCTATAGCTGATATTGAAAATGAAGGTAGACAATTTATGAAGATCTTGATCTGAACTTGGTTTTCTATGTGCATATCATACATAAACCAAAAGAAAAGCTCAAATATCTGAATTACAAAATGGAAACATTGCTTTTGGAAATAACAAAAATGTAATAAAAATGGAAATTTATTTAGCTATTTTAGTCATTTTCTTACATCTAAAAATTTGTCTTTCTATATAGTCAGGTATTATTTATATGAATAGCGACTGATTCTCTCTCTGTTTTCTTTCTGTAGTTGTATATAAATGACAATATTTTGTCACCCTGCAGTAATCATTTCACTTGTAATACAGCACAAGTTAAAGTCTTGGGAATGTTTACATTTTAATGTCATATTCTGGCTTGATATCAGTAAAATTGTCTGCAAAATATGCAAAATAGTTGGCTATTTTTATACTTTTTATTCTTTTTACTTTTTAGCAATTTACAATAAGTTATTTTTATTTGGAGTTTATTTTTTCAAATTTGAAACTAATCAAATCTTGATATTAGTTGAAGTCCTTACATAGGAATAACCCACAAATAAGGGAAGTTAGAGGGTTGTTTTTTTTCATACTGTTCTAATACTTTTCTATGAATGTCTCTTAAAGAGAGTTTTTTGTAGTTTTCTGTTTCAGTTTTGCATCTAGCTCTGCTGCAAAGGCTTTTAATATACTGCATGTTTTTTAAAAATCTACACTTACCCTTTTAAAAGGCTTGTTGAGAAAAGAAGGTGACCATATTTCTTTTACCCAGGCTTGCTTTCCCTGTTTAAAAAAAAAAAAGAGTGACTATAAAAGAAATCTTGTTTTCTTTGTTTTAGTTCTGTTATTTTTATCTGACATCTTCTTAGTATGAGCAAAAGAATGTAAGTAAAAAATGAGACTTTTTATTACCAATGCCATGTTTCAGTGAAACATGTGTAATAGGTAAATTTTCCATTATTCTCATTACTAACAAAGGCCTTGGTGGCAGGAAATATCTAATGATTTCTGTTCAAAGAATACTGAATATTTTGCTGAATGCTAGTAAGCCCAAATGTTTGGTTTCTAAAAAAAAAAAAAAAAAAAAATAACTCTGAAACTAAATATCCTTTTATAAAGAGAGCCAAAGCTTACGCATTGAAATTTGAGTAACCATGTCTGTCACAATTTTATTTACAAGTGAACATCATACCATGCTCTCTTCCTTTACCTTAGAAAAGATATAATAACCCTAGTTACAATGGTTATAAGAGGTTTGTGTATTAAAATCATAAACTCATTTTATTGCTTAAGGGATCTTCTCATTTCTCTGGTTTCATTATACACATAGAGAATTTCTCAGAGAAGTCTAAAAAAAAATGATTGGTATAACATTGTATTGCTACGGATGAGTCAGTGCAAAACATGTAAGACACTTATATGACAGAGATTAGGATCTGATGACAGATCAGTTCTATCAATACTCTTCAGTCTAATAATGTCTTCATTAAAGAAATGAATTCTATACATGAATTTTATATATGTGCTGATAAGAGTTATTTCTCTAGTATGCATTCCAGCATACATTCTAGGTTAAATTGAAAGGTATCAGAGGGAAAAAAAAAAACTTTTAAATAACTATATATTAAAAAATATTAAACTAAATTAAGTATTGGAAATATTTGAGGGCTTAAAGTCTGTATGGTATTCTGTAGGTCTAAAGCACTGTGTAAACAATAACTAATCCTCATCTCTAATATGTTATGGAAGAATTACTTCAACTGTATTAACTGGAGAAGTGAGAAAGCAAGGCTTACTGATGTTGTCAAAAGCCAAAGGAAATGAGAAATATCCAGATAAGAGTTTATTAAATATACTCTCCCCAAACTATTGTCAGTTTTGCATGATACCTGACCTCCTAATTGGCTTGACTGGTTTTGACTGTAGTCTTGCTGTAAAGGAAGTAAATTAAAAATAGGTATCTAATAAGTTTTAACATTCATACTAGTAAATATTAGTCATAATGAAGTCTATACTGTTATCTGTTTTCTTCTGAACAGAGAGTTTCTATCATTTCCTCATTTTCTTCAATGAAACTGAAGAAATGAAACTTCCTTTGGTATAGTATAAATAATAAGAGTTTCCTGGCTGCTGGTTTTTGAATGCACTTGAGCCTGATCTGTTAGAGGATCCTGACTTGACAGGAAAAGATTGTACAGAAATGGAATTTCTAATGCTCTCTATAGAGAACGCTATTTCATGAGCTTTCTGCGACCATCCAAAAATACAGTTATGGGAAAAACTCCCCTTTCAGAAGGGAGTATTTATTGGCATATGACTTGTTTGAAGTGAAGATTTTCTTGCAGTTCAAAAGCTTCCTTCTGCTAGTCAAGTAGAAAAAATATGCATGGATTTGAATATGCATTAATATGTAATGCACACTTTGACAGAAGAATGTAAATGTGTAGAGGTGAAAATAAAATATCAAAAATTGGGTGAGGAGATGTATTTGGATTAAGTAAACTAAGAAAATAAGTTAATAAACATGGTGTCAACTCATGAGAAAATGTACTGTAATCTTGACTTCAAAGGGGAACGTCAAAATATCTCACTAAAAATTTGATGAGAGTCTCAGAAAAGATTTTTTTGAGTATATGCATGAGTAAATATTCTTTCAGTAAGAAAATGGAAAAGAAACTTCTAAGATTCAGGCTGCCCATGCCATGTTCAATATATCTTCTGTAAAACTGTCATGAGTGCACTGTACTGATGGGAAAAATCCCATAAACAAAGTGAAAGTACAAGGGGAAGAGAGAGTGAATGTAGACAGATATATGAGCCATTTTTAGCCAAGGAAAAAAGCCATTTTTTACTATTTTTATTAAAGGAATAAACTTTAGAAAGACGTATGATCAAAAAGGATGAAGTTGTTTGCCTTGAAATTTTCATTTCACTGTTAAATATTTCTGAGTAGATGTAAGCATTGTAGAGATGGCCAAACACAAGAAATATATTAGATTCTGCAAAACTGAAGAAATAACAGAGGAAAATCAGATTATTTTGAATTTAAGAAAAATTCAAAGGAAAAGGTATATCTAATAGCTGTAATTATCTGGATCTTCGTAATAAGTTTAAATCAATAGACAAATCAAATCTTGTGAGCTTTAGCTTCCTATTTCCTAGGTAGATGCTTCATACTGAACTCACAAAGAGTGAGGTGAGCTTATTCCAGGGAATTTGTGTTTGAGTCACAGCTCATCCATAAATAAATAGGTTTATGTTGCAAAAGAACCAACCAATATAAGATTAAGAGATGTATCATATATGCTTGTGTGGATGTCGCATCCATTTTTTCTTCTTGGAAAGGACAATTAGGGAGACCATCTTTGAGAAAGGGAGGGAAGATGGTCCTGGTATCAATGACTTATTTTATGGTCTTTCATGATGAAGAATTATGGATGAAGGCTGAAGGAGTGAGCAGCTTTAATTTGTGCAGATGAAATATTTTGAAATGCATTTATAAGAAGAAAAAGAAAGAGTAAATAAAGTAAAATGGACAAACATTTTTAAAAAAACTATTCAGGAACATACATATTTAGATGGTAGAGAATAAGACGGAAATTTAAATATTGTATCAACTATGAAGTTAAAAAAGGAATTTTGAAGGGCAAAAACTCACCTGGCATAAAGGGACAATTTTCTGCTAGATAGGAAACTGCTCCAGCAACTATGATGTAATTTTATTCTTCTGTCCCCAAACTGCTGAAACCTTGGTAATATAAATATAAGCCTCCTAGTTGCATTCATTACCCTAAAGATAATGACTAGTTAGAACATAGTGCAGGCCTGTGATAACTTTTACGAATAAGAAACAGATCAATCATTTTAATCAATCAATCATTTGAAGGACTATCCTTCTTTATTTCACTGAAGGAAAAGTTTTAGCTATCTGGTGGTGGAAAATGAATGTTGAAGAAATCTCTGACTTTTAAGTAATTTCCTGCAAGATCAAAGGTTACACAGATATAAACTTAAATGTGGATTATAAAATTCATAAAGAATTAAAACTGTAATTTTAATGAATTCTGACTGTAGAGCCTATACATAAAAATGTCAATATTTTGTCTAATTACTGTGCTGTTCAACAAATATAGAATATTATGGAAAATGATGATAAAATCACTTTTACTAAAATTTCAACACTCCCAGGAGGAAAAAAAAAAATAATTGACTTCTGTAATACAGTGTTTTCCAGGATGGCTAATGTTTTAAATGTTTTTCTGATTTGTAATATTATCTTAAAGAGACTGGGGAAAATGGTTGTGGCACAAATAAATGGAAAAGCACGGAAGAGCGGAAGAGCAGACTTTCTTTTTTTCTTTCTTTCTTTTTTTTTTCTTTATAAAGTTAAGTTGATCAAATTACCACAGGAAAGCAACAGTAGAAAACAAAACAAACAAAATAATCAAAGACTTAAATCAGAGAACAGAGAAAATCATGTGCTGCCCTCCTTCACAGTTAGCTTTAGAATGTCTTGAAGTGGTGTTTTCTGACAACAAATATAGTTAGCATATTTACAACCTTAATAACACAGCATTAAAAAATGAAAGTTAGCAAAATTCAAGTGAATGTTCTATCATAGGCAGTGGCATCACATCTAGTCAATTGTTTTGCCTTGTATATTTTACACTGATATTCATTTCATTATGATAAAATATGTAGATCAACGTATGCACCCTGGCTTCAGCATGACGCACATTTTGTAAATTTTGCTGACTGTATGTGCCTGCTAAACAGGTGTTCAATAAGCATGCAAAGTAGAATTGATATACAGTGTATAGCAGGCCAAAAAGAAAAAAAAAGCACAGCAAAGCACGGATCCTAATTAAGGAGAGATGTACTTATTGTGAAGTTCAGTGGATCTGGTTCTGGAAAAATAATTAAAAATGCCAGTTTAAATATTTTGCTTTTCGTTGCCTGCACTGTTTCCTATTCTATTTTTGGTGGCACTGTCAACCAGTTCCAAACCCAGGTGAAGAGAATTAGGCTCCTGCTCGAGGGCTGGGACTGCACTGAGCCAAGGTGGGTTTCAAAGTCCATTTCTCCTATTTCTTAGGAAAGTTCTCTGACAAAAAGGATACAAATTGAAGAGTCAATTTTTTTCAGATGAATTCCATAAAGTTGAAAGAGATTTAGGTAATGAGATATGCCCCGCACATCTCTATAGCAACATGATTGGTATCTAGACAAGCTCAGTAAAGGCAAAAATATGAATAGATGTTTTTCAGGAGATAACCCTCTTCTACATGTGAAGGCTCAAAAGACATAAACTGAACCATGGGACACTTAAATGTAATAAAATGCTTTTTTAGCATAAGGGAGTTTGGTAACCTGTTCCATTGTTCGAGAAAGGCTGTGGAGTCTCTGCCCTTGAAGATATTCAAAACCCAATTGGACAGGGCCCTGCTTCTTCTCTACTTGCCCTGCTTTAAGCAGGGGCATTGGACTTGAGGATCTCTAGAGGTCCTTTCCAACCTCAACCATTCTGGTTTGGATTTGGCTTAGGCTCCTAAAGTACACTCAAACTGCAAAAACTGTTTATGAAAAAAAGAATAAGGAACACTTCCACCGCCAACTTCAGATCTGCCAGAGTTTTTAATTCTTATATGTTTCATCCTCCTTCAAAAGGATGAAAGGTAATCTTACTACAGGTAATCCAAAAATAATAACATTCTCATAATGTTTACTTTAATAAAGGTGTTGCAGGAACATTGCATTAATATTGTTATTCTTCAGAAAAGATATTAATAATTGGGATAAGCTCAATATTTTTATATGGGGGGAGTATATAGCTAAAATGGGTAAATGATACAAAGCATAATCATCAATATTCCCTTAGTTTTTAAGAATTTGCCACATTGGTCATACCAGCTTTGACAATTGCATTGTTTCATTAAACACAGAGCTATATAACGTAATTAGAAAGGGTATTCAGTGTTCCATAGTCGTGTGTTCCAATCTTCTCCAAATATTGATGAGAGAAACCTACAGGGATTTAAAATGCCTAATATGCACACCAATATGCAGCCCTCTTTTCCTGCAGTCAGGGCAGCTGAGGAGAAAACTGGTATAAAAATTAACAGACTTTTCTGTCCCAGTTCTGCAAATGTGCTTTTAGGCTTCTACTAGTCAGTAATTAATAGTTTGCTTTGAGCTTGCCTGTAACTCTTTAAGTATATATGTATATAACTGCTCCAGATGAACAAAGATGACTTTATTGGTTCTGGCATGCAGTAGAGTCTGGATGTATCTAGCATTAAATAGGCATTGGGAAGTAAAAAGTGTTGTTTTAGTTTTAACTGTGCTTTTGGACAGAAAAGAAAAAAAAGTGGATATTTAGTATATTCTAATATGTATTTGTATCTTGAAATTTCTATTACTGATTTTGCTGTGATAACAGCAACAATTCTGTGTGTGACTTTTAGTGGATAAGTCTCTAAGAGGAACCATTCACAAATAATTAGTATTAGTATTAGTTCAAGAAATATCCATTTTAAGTGAAAAATCAGAGTAAATCTTGTAGATCAGTTCTGCATGTGAAAATATTTTTCTTGTTGAAACTAGCTTCAAAGTAATCAGGTGGGTTATGGCAGCTACTTGCTATTGTAACCATGGGCAAAGTAAAGAAAGTTTTTGTTTGTTTGTTTGTTCTGTTTTGTTTTTTTCCCCCCACTGCTCTCACTGCCACATTTCAGGTAGACAGGAAAAAGCAGCTACTCACCAAGTCACTGCTACTTTTATGAATCTGTGTATTTCTCCCCTAAAAGAGATGTTATATCAGCTTTCAGGGAGCTAGTTGAGAATGAGGATCCATATCAGGTAGTGTCTGGTATGCAGAAAGCAGAAAGGAGGATAATGTTGCCTCTTCCCAGGTTTTTAGCATCAGAGAGGTTCCCGCCATGGTATCAGCTTCACTCACAATGGAGAATTAGGCTCCTGAGCATCTGTTGCAGGGTGGAAGTATCATTTAAGGTAGAGAGATCTAGATTTAAAAAAAAAATAATTGGGGTAAATTTTTAACTCTTACAAGTTTCATGAAGTGGAAAATCTGTTTAAAATAAGGATAGCATTATGCTTTTGTAATCTAGCTATTTTCTTTAGCAGGCTCTTGCCTCTGGGTATCACAATGTATAGAAAGACTAGTTCTGTGTAACATCTTGCATTATGCATAAGAGCTTTAATCTTTCTGCTGCTTTTTAATATTTTATTTTGGATGCTAACTTTCAGATTGTTAGAAATACTGAGGATTGAAAATGGAGAAACACAAAAGATGTCAAAGTTGAAGAGGTAATGAGGAGGAATAGAGGTAGTAACGGAGAGCTAAAGACCACAAAGAGACTGTCTGGCATCTTGGTTTTCATGTTTGCAAGTGCTCTAAGGATACGTTTTCTCATCAAGGAATATATATTGTTAATCAAGAAACATAGCTTGCCAAAGTGGTGAAAAAAATGAAAGGAAGATCTAGTGTTTTAAATAACACAGGAAGCAAGTTAGATAGAGAGTTATGTTAATAATATACAAGCATAAAATCCCTTCAGTCAAAGTGAGGAAAATAAGGCCCTCGTACAATTGAAAAGACAATTTATGGTGATTCCTGTCACTGGAGTTGCTTTTTCAGGGTTGACAGGTCTGAGAGATGTTACGCTGTCTGAAACCCTGTCAGATAAAACTGTTGAAAGGAAGTAAAACATTCTCAATGGAATGCTAATATCTTCCTTGCTTCAGAAAACTCCTTTTTCCCTTAGCATTTGTGTAGTCTAAGAAGTTTGTTGCATCTACTCAGCTGTATCATCTACCAAAGGATCTTTCAAACTCTTGACTTAATGTATCTCTTTATCAAGCCCATAGTCCTTTAAGAAAGCATTTAAATTTGTGCTTAATAGTGCAGGAGCCATCCTTTGCAAACTTTCAGGGCTTTTCCTGTCCCAAAACTTTTTTCTGAACATCTGAAGAGGATGTCTCAGCAGAAAGTGAAGTACGCTTGGGGTGAAAGATAGAGTTCTTTGTTTTGTTTTTCAAATAGCATTAGCCAAATTTGTCTGTTGGTAAAGCTAAGAAGAATGCTTTTAGTACTTCTATAGAAAATAGTATCTCCTTACTGAAAACTGTTTGGAAGTCTCTGACTTTACAAACAGAAAAGGACTGAGTATTTGCTGACTGATTATAAGCTGATCTAGTGATTGGTAGGCAAAAGGCACAAAATGCTCTATTTTTTTTTTCTTTTTTGTATTTAATTTCTTCAGCTTTGGAAGCTGAAATTTAGAGAACTATTAATTCTTGACAGTTTTGTTTACTCTTATTCTTGAGGAGAGTCTCCTGGTTGACAACAGGTTAACCATGAGGCAGCAGTGTGCCCTCGTGGCCAAGAAGGCCAATGGGATCCTGGCTGCA
>JAWLRI010001080.1:1247346-1279060 GCA_034781795.1 Crypturellus tataupa
TGAGGAAGAAGTTCTTTATTGTGAGGATGACAGAGGCCTGGAACAGGCTGCCCAGAGAGGCTGTGGAGTCTTCTTCTTTAGATCTTCCAAACCCGCCTGGATGCCACCCTGTGCTCTAGGTGCATGTGCAGGGGAGTTCGACTGGGTGATTTCAACCCTAGAGGTCCCTTCCAACCTTAACCATTCTGTGAATATTTTTCAGTAGTATGCAAATTATTCTCCCCTGTGTTTTGAGTATTATGTAAACTATTCTCTGGATATTTTATTTTTCCTACATGGCCAGCTTGATCAGATTTTTCCCATCAGAATCATAGAGCTTTTTAGCAGTGATTTGACTGAGCACATTGTGTCAAAAATGGATGAACTGTGTCAAGGGGAGAAAAGTAAAAAGAATCCTCTTTTTCATTTCTGAGTTAAAATTATTTAGCTAGCAGAGAATTGACAGGTTACGTTGTTAGATGGCACAGATCTCATATCTAAAAGTTCTATTTAAAGGGAGAAGCCTCTTGTGAGTTGTCTTTCAGGTAAAAACTTTGGATTAATTGATTTTCTGATCTTTATTTTGGCAATCAAGCTTATCCAGCAGCACAGCAATGCTTGCAACAGCATTTATCATGGGTTTTATACTTGCTGGAGTACATGTATATGCATTCACCCTTACTAAATGTATTTTTAGGTTAACTGAAAAGTAATATTCATTCTTTAATTTGGTTATATTTTAATTAATGATAATGGATTATAAAAAGTTTTTTTTAGCACGATTATTCCCTATAATGACATCCCTTAGGATTACAGAATCAGGCAAGCATCTTTAAAATAATTGCATAGTGTCTTAGTCATCAAATGGAGCTTGATATATAGGTTTTGGAAAGATATATTATAATTTATTCCCACCCTACATTTTGCATCCCAAGTTCCTAATCTGTCATTGCTGTAAAGAAATTCTTTGATTATGAATCTTTGAATAAATGTTTGGAGAGGGAGCTTCTATGAGCATTTGAGGTCATATCTGTGTGGTTTAATTAGTGTGTTCAAATGATAGGTAGCTGTGTTAAGACTTCCATGAACTTGCTTGTATTCAGTGGAGACAACCATTCAACGTCTGAGAACAGCTTGTATTATCTTTAAAGATGTCAGACGAATGACCCTTCATCACTGTGAATATCCTGCCAATCCAGGGAGCTAACAGCAGACTAGCTCAGGTACAGGTGCACAAAACTTACAAACTGTAGGTGGCTCTTGTCTTCCTCCAGTGCCCTGTCGTAGGCCTCACCAAGAAGGAAGACTGGTGGGAGACTCGGGCACCTGTATTGCTCATGGAGATGCATGGTCCTGCCTCTGCTCAGTTTAACACTCTTGTCCCTCTGTGTGGATCCATTGATGTCCGTTGCAAAAAAAAGCACACACACCAAAAGAACATACTCTGATCTGAGAGTAAACTACATATATTTTTCATTGGACTTGTCAATAATGACTTAGATCTCAGTCTTACTCTCTTATACATTATATCTCACAATCTTTTTCCTTTGTCTCAGCTGTAACTTGGGGTTGTTTTATGCCTAGTTTTCCTTTTTCTAGCATGTAAGTCAAGTAGAAGTTTGACTTCTGTCTGAACAAGTCTGCAGAAATATTATAATAAAAAGAGAAGGGAAATTCAAGGATTAGGTAGTTTCAAGCATTTGGGCAAAGTTAAACTTCACAGTTTTAAAAATAGACACTGATTTTAAAAATATGCATCAGTAACTCACACAAGGTACTGTCGTTTATTTCAGAAGCATACACTGTCCTCCTGTGAAGAATTATCCTCCCGTTCCCTATTGAACAAGAAGATTTAATAAGTATTTTAGGCTGTGAGGAAAATTACACATAAATAAGCTTCAGATTAAGCGGAAAAGTAATGAAAACTATTATTATTATTATTATTTAAACTGTCTATTTAAACATCTTTTTCACCTGCCAAAACTCTTTTTACCTGGTTTGTGCTAACAGTTTGGAATGTAACAAAATTGCCTAGTGCGTAAATCAAATTTACACTGCTGAATTTTCTCATGTGAGCTGCTCAGCTGAAGTCAAGGGAATTGCTTGTACAGATACCTATTTTACCATGCAAATAGTGTATACTTAATGATTGAATTCAAATATAGTTTGATTTAGTGAAGTTAACTCAAAGCATAAATTTTCATCATGCCAACATAAATTCTTTTAGACACTGATTTTGCTTCTTGTAATTATCTGGTTTGATATATTTTCCTGTTACAGAATATTGTTCAGACAAAACTAGGATCTTTCTTCCTTTAGCATAGTGTTCAATTAGGTAAACAATCCATGTGAGGAATTTCCAAAATAATTTTGGAAATCAGACCATTTAAGGATTGTGCTAGTATGCCACTTGTTAATTTTTTAAAATTTTAAGATCACAGTTTCTTGAAAAATATTTTGATTTGTAGTATCACTGTTTTTATTAAGAATCCTCCCTTTTTGCTGAGGCACCTGGGATAGAAACTCTGTCAAGTTTCCCATGGCATAACTCCATGATCTCACATTCGCTGTCATTCCTGGCAAGCAGGCCTGTGTTAGAAATCACAGTGCCAGTATCAGGTGGAAAGATCTCTGTTCAGAAAACCAATTTCTCACCTTATTGAAGCTGGTGTTGCTGAGTTATAAAGAAATGAAGATTAATTTGCTAAAATATAAAGTTATATATATGCCTTTATAATGGTGCATTGAAAGTGGTTGTATATTTTCCCTGTCACATGTCACAGTTGCACCTCAGCAAATATTTTGAAGTTTATATCAGCAGTTGTGTGTATCATTCTCTTGTCCCATAGAGCTTTCTCCCTACACCTAGGGGGTGGTTGGCACAGTCCTCACTGAGTAGTTTGTTTCGACATGGGGTATTAGTTTCAGCCATTCAAGGATGTCTATGTTTTTCTATATCCTTTTTGGATATGGCTTTTAGCCCATAATAGCTGGCGATAGTTTCAATAACAGAGTGAAATGCAGAGGGACCAAATCTCAAAACACACGTTGAGTGTTTGAGTCAGTGGTGATATATCTGCAGTAGTAGCTGAATGGCAGTCTGGGTGGGAATTTCAGACACTGAGATTAAAAGTGGGACTATATGCAAGAGGGTCAGAAAACACATGATTAGAAAAAATCCTTATAGCAGTTACAGTGAGTTTTGAGGGGGAAATAATGTTCTAGTTCAGCTGCTTTTTTATTTCATGACAGCTACAATGCTAATTTAAAGAACTATAAGAATGATTATGCTAAAAAATGAGAATATATTGGAGATGAACCATTAAATTTTAATTTTCACTTAGAGCAGGTTGCTGCTGCCTATGAGATATATAATGCATCATTTCACAGTTTGCCTGTTTGCCAAAAAAAAGAGAGACCCTGCAGGGTAATTTAGTTTTCAAAAGCTTTCCAAGCAACCTGAAGCAAAAGCCAATATTCTGTGTGTGCGTCCACGTGAACAAGGCTTCACAGTTTCCTCTGCTCATCCTAAGTAAGTGCAACACAGAGGGGGCTACAAATGCTCTCTCCTTCCACAGCTCTTTTGATATGCAAGCGTAAGATAAAAACTGTGTGTAAGGAAAAGGGCTTTTTAGATTTTTTTGCTGTTTTTTACAAGTGTTTAGGTATGGTGTTCGTATTTACTCCAGCACTAAAATGTTGCTCATACTAATGGTGACTCACTTAGTGTTTTGCTGAGTCTCTGTGATTAACAAAATACAATAACAGTACAAAATTACTGTAATTTGGGGCTCAGATCTATGACACGACTCTACTTTTCTGCTTGCTTTTCTTTAGGGCTGGAAAGGTTAGGTCTCTATAAATAGGACATGATCCAATAAGCTGTAGAATTGTCTGTCCTTTGCTTTTGAGGGCCTGTGACATTTTCTTTTGATGATACCAGATTCAATAGCTTTAGATAAGTACAATTGTGCTAGAAGGAAATGGTACTGAGACTGATTTCAGCTCCAGTCCCCTTTCTGTGTTAATACTTGCAATTTATTCATATTATAATTTCTAAAGGACATTTTCTAGAGGTGGTATATTGTTTGTTTAGGAGGAAGAAATGCTAAATCTAATGATTTAGAGGCTACACCCCTCCCTATACAATGTGTTATTATACTTCTCTAATACTGCCCTGTGAACTTTATTGTCCCTCTGAAAACAAGATTCATAACTTCATCAAACCACCTCAAATAAATTACTATTTTTATTATTTTTTGTTTTTCTAAAAACCACTTGCACCAGGCAGCTTGCGCTAAAATCAATACAAAACTTAAAATGGTTATCGTTACTTAGCATTAATTTTGTTTGTGACCATCAATTTGACTACACCGTCTACAGGGTGGTCAGTTAAGTTTAGTGCATTGCTTCTTTTTTCAGGCTGAAGAATGTTATTTGTGTCTCAATATTAAGGGAAAGTTTCTTTATGCATAAAGATATTTAAGCAGTTTGCCATTTATTTTATAGCATTTAGTGTACAATGTGGAAAATAAAGTGTTATAGTATGAAGTCTATCTATACTGTAAGCCATAAAGATACCAGCATACGTTTGATGCACTAAAATATGTTCAGGTTATTAAACACATTATAAAATTCCAGTTATCAAATACCAGTACAATTTCACCTGTAGTCAAACTTGACTGTAGTTTGCCATGCAGCAAGATGCTTACATTTGGCTGTCTGCAGTTTTTAAATCCATGTATAGGCATAAAATTTCTATCAAAATCATTTTGAGTGTTTTGAGCTTTGGCAGCAACTATTGACTTGGGGATAATTTTTAGCTGTTCACTGTTTCTGGAATCATTAATGATGGTAGATGGCAGTGAGTGGGTTGTATCAATTGTGTTTTTTTTAAAGAAAAAAAAAGTAAGAGGAAATAAGAGAATTTAATCGTGACTTGGAATCATGGCAGTATTATTTGTCTAATCTAAAAATAGCTGTTGCCATGAATAGATGTTACATTTTACCATGTTAACATCTGGGCAGAAAATCATGAGGTGCATTCAGTTCAGTTTATTTACATACCTAAGTAGCACTTTCCTTCCATGCACTACTATGATTAAGAGAATTTTAAAGCTCAGTTGATAAAGACCATCTACTGGATTATGCTAAATCCCTACAATGTAAGAAACAATATCATATTCCAGGTCCTCTCTTATTCTACTATTCTTTTCTGTATATCAGGATTCTTTTTTCTTTTTTTGTTTTCTCCATAGAAGTCCAGAAGTCTGCGAAATATTAGCTTTTTTCAGTTGTTTTCACTGGGTCTTTTTTTTTTATAGGAGCTTTATAACCACTGTCATGAAGAGAATAATATGGAGAATACCTCTTATCCTGCATCTGTATTCCCTTATAGGAACTGACAGTTGTTTTTTTGCTTTTGTTTTTCTACCAGTGTCCTTTGTTTTGCACCTTCAAATAAAATCCCTCAGAAAAATGTCAATCCAAAGTAGACAATGGTAAGTTTAACACAATTCAATGACATGACTTTTTGATTTTGCAAAGCAGACCCTTGCACTCTGATGTTACATTCTTTTGCTCATATATGCTGGCTGTGATATGTGATGATCTTTCTGTTAATCATCTTCTGAGACAGGCAAAGTGACCCTTACTTGCATTCCATTTATTAATGAAAACTAAATAATGTGTGCAGGAGGATGAAGTCTGATATGGAGGTTGAAAGAAAAAAAATCCCACTCCCTTCATCAGCAAATGTTTGCATTATTAGTGCACTATTGTTTTTTGCTGTTTATGACCAAGGTGGGACATGGGTCCTCCTCCTCCTTGTAGCGAGCCCTGGGCACCTGGGCTCCACATTAGCCAAGTTGCATCCATGGCTTCTTGTTGGCTTTGGAGGAGGGGGAGCATCTCTGGTGAGCGTGTACCTCGGTGATGACTGATAGAGTGGGATAAGGGCACAGCTTTCAGAATGACTACCCTGTCCTCCGTGTCTCCCATGTTTCTCTCTTTGCCCTCTTATTTAAGTCAGTAATTGCATCCTTAAAGTCTCTACCAGAAATGTCTGATCTGCCACTGTCCATGTCTCAAGTCTTTTGAGTCTGGATCTCAAGAGAACTGCAGAATGAACTATTTCACTATTTCTCAGGATGTTGAGCAGTCCTGATTTTTTTTTCTGAATAGATAAAATTGGTTCTAAATTGCCATTCCTCACCCTGACTACAAGTTTAAAAGATAAAAGCAATACTTTAATAGAACTTGATAGAAACTAGAAAGTAGAAAATACATCTACTTTTTAAAAATTATTTCATTTACTGAGCATGAACATTGGGATATATGACAGTGCCACTCTGTAGCAGGTAGAATGATAGGTGTTTATTTTTACACCAAAAATCCAGATATGCTGAATATATAATGTTTTAACCAACTTGGTAAAATACAAATATTTAAAATAAAGGTGTTTAACCAAATGCCTAGATAATTAATTTATAATAGAATATTTCCTTAATTATGAAATAGCAACATTTTATGTGTTTTGGTATGTTTTTTAATTTCTGTATGGGTGTTCTAATAAATAAGAAGCTCTTATTTCTACAACAGCTTTCTTTCCTTCTATTATAAATGGGAAGCACCAGAAAGGAATAGAATTTTAGTTTTATTATTAATGGTGAAATTAACAGAAACTTTTTAGAATTTAAAGACGTTATTTCCTTGACCATTTTTCTAATTAGTAGGATCCATTAAAAGCTGATTAAGATGTTTGATACAGAGTGCTTTATTCCTAGACTAGCTCTGTTAAAATAACTTTGACTGAGAGTAACTTACCCTTTGTGTAGTACTCTGTACATTTTATTGTTTTATATTTTTCCATGAGAAAAACAGTATTCACTGAACAGTCTGTTTACGTGATTCTGACTTACGTCCATAGATTCACAGGTAGCAAGAAGATATGGACAGACTTCACACCTAAGCAAGTATGGATTATGTAATCCACTTGCAATGAAGAATATAACTCCTGCAAAATCAACTGGATTATAGGAGCATTCTCCATTTGCTAGTAGCACTTATAAGTGTTTATCTCAACATGTCTCCCATTGTTCACTGGTGGGGGCAATGCTCATACCATTGCACAACTGTAATGCAAACCTATCAGAAAGATGGATTACAAATAGTGGGACTTTCAAGAGGTTACTCTTGGTGGCACTGGATCAGCAAATTTGATTGTCAATGATGAGATGATATCCAGTTTTAAAATCTAGAAAATAATTATGAGAAACATAAATCACTATGCCCTAGCTTTAAATGGAAGTAAAATTATATTAGAAAAAAAATATATAAACTAGGTCCTTATCTGAACATTTGATTCTGCAAAGATACATTAAGCATGTCCCATTATGAATGGGAGTAGTGAGCTTATTTCAGAATCACAGAACATTATTCATCTTTCCATTTTTGTTCCTTTAATTAAAAACATAGAAAAGTTCTTTAATTATATTGAGAGAATGAACCATATGCTTCTTTGTATTCTACAACATAAAGCTGTACATCACAAACTGGTAATCAGTAACTGTGAATTTCTTTTGTGATTTTTTCATTACCCAAGGAGAGTGCAATGGCAATAAATAGTTTATGCAGTGAAAGGTAAATGTTATTTCAGTAACCCATAATGACGGAGATGTAGAAGTTTTTGGTTTATTCTAATGATTTTGAATCTAGATGATATATAAAAATCATGATGCAAATTCAGTAATTTCATTAGAAGAGATAAATTATTTTTCCAAATGACAGTGAAAATAATTTCTCAGTAGTATGCAAGAAGCTGGCACTTGTGAAAGTAAGAACAGCGGTGGCTGCAAAGAGTGCTGGTGAAAATTACATCAATAAATTACTCCATGTTTCCTAAATAAATTCTTCTTGTGTATATTGCAATAATATGCCAGTTTCATTCATGAGATCTCTGTAATTCATCACCCACTGTGAAGCTCCAGGTTTGCTAGCTGTTCCCCATCTTTTACTTTCCGTACTGAAAAACATCTGCTGAAGATATAAAATGCGAATTATGATAGTAAAGAAGTCTGTAAGAATCCATGAATATTAATAATATATGGAGTAGTGTGAATTTTAAGTAGAATACTCATGACATGAAATATATATATACATATGCACACACTTATTACAGAGAATACAAAAAGAAAATGTGCTTTAGCAAAATTTGAAGGGTAACTTCAGTATTCAAATATGTCTTTAGTATATTCTCTTCAGTATTCTGTGGTAATTCATGACTTAAAAAAAAAATCTTCTCTTTGTGGCCTTTTCTGGTGTTCAATTGTCAGAGCCCTGATTCTTTTAGATATTCCACAGTTGGAAATGCAATGTTTAATATAAATGTTTACTTTGAAGGTACTTGGTGTTACATAGGAATTTTGTTTTGTCAGAGTGATACAACAATATACTGAAATCACAATCCAAGTGTTTATGCTTAGCAACATAGAGCAGTCGCAACGTACAGTTCAGTCACATCACTAGTGTGATGCCCATTTGTGCTGAGGCAAAGCCTTGCTGGCTTGCAGTGCATCTGTGTTGCAGTTGTAGTTACTGAGTTAATCCCTGTGTTAATCCTGAGCTTCATGGGCACCTCGTGCTTGCCCAACTCCTCTGATCCATCTTCCATTATAGGAGTTTGCTTGGTCAGTCGTGTTAATAGTTTAATTTATACCATATTTCCCCGTCTGAAGGTAAAGCTTTTCTGTAACTTTTAGCTCAGTTGGGAAAGAGAATTAGTCAAGTGCAGGAACCTATGGATTCAAATTCTGTGTATTGCCAGACAAAATATTGATCTCATTTTTTACACAGCCCATAAGGTAAGAAATAAGACTTTAAAGTTTTATTTTTTTGCTCGTTAAGCTTTTAAGAGCATGATTTCTAATGTATATGAAATGCATGCAGCATTCCATTTAAGCATGGCCATGGCAAGTATTGAGAGTGGACTAATATCAAATGGCACACACTTCCCATGCACTATGATAGTTCTACATATTGTGGTTTTGATTCTTAATGTCTCTGTGATTCATTACTTGCTATAAATCTGAAGTGTAGCCTGTTGTTCTCATCTTGTATTTTTCCAGCTGGGGATTATTCATAAGTGTGATACTTTGTACTCTTCTTTATTAAATTGCATCATTTTCCCTTTTTTGTGATCACTTTTTCAATTTGTCAAGGTCACTTTCAATTCAAATCCTATCCATTTAAGTGCTTGCAGATGCTTTCAGCTTGGGATTGTCTGTAAATTTAATAAGTGTACTCTCTATTCCATCATTCCAGTCATTAATGAAAATATTGAATAGTACTGGATCCAGGACAGGCCCTGTGAAACCCCACTCAATATTTCCATCCAGATGGATAATAGGAGATTACAGGTAGCTGATCTAAATATAGTTTTCAAATTTATTGTGCACATAGTTACAACGGTTTCATCTAGTTTGTTTGTTTTTCCTTAGCTTTCTGAGAATGGTGTGTAAGACTCAAATATTTTGAAGCAGTAAATATTTACCATTCGCTATTTCTCTCTCCCAGTAAATCTTGTTTCCAGGAATGATGTTTCCTCTCGGCAAACAGATACTTGTTCTAACTTGTCTTTAGTCTTTAACCAAAGAAAATTTTTTTCCAGTACTCCTATGAGAATTGAAATTAGCCTGACCAATATCCTCTGAACCCTTCTTTCCAGCTTTCTAAAGTTATCTGCAACTATTTCTCTCTTTCAACTCTATTATGTTCCACAGAGAAAGGCACAGTTTTCAGAGGAAAGATGAGATTATTTCAGCCAATCTCTGTACTGCTTCTAGTAGTCAGTTACTTGCTGTATAGTATAGTCTGAGTAATTAATACTTTTCCATCCCTATTGGGAAAATAAATAAATAAATAAAATTTCCCCCAAGGAGCTAACTATTGTTAGCTTTCCTTTTTTTTCTATACGGTTCTTATCTTATTTTTTATCATTTTGTATATAGATAATTTTTTATACATGCACATCATTTCATGCTTATCTATTTAAAATAATCTTTTTATTGCCAATTGACTCCGTTTTTAAAGGTCTTTCTGCAATTTCTTGTTATCTGTCTCACTTTTCAACTATGACTAATCTATTATCAGCAACTTTGTCATCTCACTGTTGACCTTGTTTTCCAAATCATTTATGAAAATTGTGAACAGTATCTCTGTGGGTTTCCACTGACAACTTCTCCCAAGTTTTTTGTCTTATATAGTGTTTTCAGATACTTAAGCTATTCCTCTTTTCTCATTTTCAGTTGTACGACCCAGAGTTTACGCTTTATATAAGTTCTTGAATATTTGAGTGAATGTTATTTAGCCACCACTGTCGTGCTTCCTACTTTTACACCTTTCTGCCACCATTGCCAATTTTAAGAAACCACCAACTCTTCTGACCTCTTCTATTAAAAAGATTAATGATTTGTCCATAGTTACTAGTAGGTCAGTTGCAGAGGTACGAAGAAAATAAAAACTTTGAGGTTAGTAAGATACATTATTTATTCATCTTCAGTTTTACCTGACAGTGGAGGCAAACCTGTCACAGCCTCAGCAGGACTGTGGAGCACAATTCTGTGGTGCTCTGTGAAACAACAGCTCAGCAATGTAAAGCAATACGATGGGAGTTAGAATGAAAAAAATAACACTTAAGCCAATGGTTAGAAAAAAGAATGCATGAACTTAATGGGAACAAAATTAAGCAATTTTGAGTGCTAAAGTATGTATTAACAAATGCATTCGCAAATTATATTTTGTTTTGCCATTCAGAGAATCGCAAATACATTTTAATTAAAGAGTTCTTATCTTCACCCACTAAATGACAGATCTTGATTAAAACAACTTAAAATAAATTAGAAAACTTTTAGTTCTCTAGAAAATATTAAAAAATGATTGGAATGTGCAAAAAAAGTCTTTAAGTATCAGGCTAAATTTTGGGCTGGTTCTCACATACAGGAAGAGCATCTGCTTAAGCATTGTATATTCTGCCTTATACTATATATTCTGCCTCAGGGCAAGATTCATCACAGACAAAAGCCTTCAGAAATATTCTCAATAAATATTTTTGCAAAAATTTATTTCATTGGCATATGATACAGCAGTTTCTAATGGCATGAAAAATTTACGCTGAAAGTCTACATGGCAAAATGAATTGCTGGCAGACTAGGAGAAGTTTCACTTTTACGGTAGCTTCATGAGTGGAAGGTGATTCTGTGATGCATACTGTGTGACTTGTTCCTCAGAATAGACTTATGATGTCCCCTTTCTCCTGATTTATTATACCGGTTGTTCATGAGCTCTGTCTGGAAGTTGTTATCATTCAGTCCACTGTCTGTGCTGCTTGCATATATGCTCCATAGCCTATTTGAGTCAAAATAATTCTGGTAAGCAAAAACCTGTTATTAATGCTATCTTAGTTTTATTTTGACTAAGATATTCTACAGAGCAATCAAACAAATGCCTTGGACAGCATAGTAAATGGTAATTTCTGACCAGCAGTTTGGAACAGTCTGGATATTAACTTCAATTATCATACACCAAAAGAATATGTACCTATTTCTCAGGATGCTTAATCATTCCCAAGTGCATTTGCTAAGTGACAGGCCTGACTTCCTGCAAATTGTTCAATTCCAGACAGCATTAAACAGGATTTCTTGTGACAGTTTGTGGTTCTCAGCCATGTTAATGGACCCCTCCATTCCAATTATTATCTTTAACTTTGTAAAGATGGTATCTTCAAAATCAAATGTTGCTAATTCAAAAAATAAGATAAAATAAATAAACCAGAGTAAATGATTCAATCAAACTTATATGTTGGTGTCAACTACTGCTCTGCAAATTCTGCTCTGCTCAACTTATTCAATCTCTAATGCAAGAAGCACACAATTCTCTTTTGTAGGAACCACCTGCCTGCCGTTTTACCATGGGAAGTCTTTGGCAATTTGTCATTTTTCCTTAAATTACATTTACCTCTTATTTTTCCCTTGTTGTTCTTTTTTAAGTGTCTCTGAAGGTAGAACTGGTTTAGTCTTAGCTTTAACCTCAGGAGGAGTAAACCATTTTATTTGGGTGTTGCTGCAGACAATGGCTTCTTCAGAGGTGGTCATATACTTTTTTTTCCCCCTATTTTTCTCTCTTTTTTTTCTCTCTATGATTTAACTTTTAGATTTACAAAAATTTTCATAGATGAATTTTTAAGCATTTATTAAAAGATGTAGCCATGTTTTGAATTTTTCGGCTCTGACAAAGTAGCTTTATGAAATCAGTCATATGAATATCAATATCCTACAAAAGCTATCATTGCAAATAATTTAGAAAGTCTGAAGAAGTTTGAGAGAAACCAAAAAGTGTAGGATATTAACTTTAGATTTAAGTAGCTAATAGGTTCACCTATTCTTGCAGGTTTCTGATTCCATAAAATTATGATTAATTAGCAGTATCCTCCAAACATAGCAACTTAAAGCACCACCAGACTAGTAGGCATTTATATTAGGCAAATTTAAGGTATTTCTTGCTCCCTAGGAAGAGATGTGAAGATGCTTCCTATTCCCCCAAATAGCAAAAATTAATAATAATAATAATAATAATAAAGAATATGAAGAAAATGAAATTAATTGTAATTTATCACAAAGCACAGGGAATTCCACCTCCATGTGAGGAAGAACTTCTTTCCTGTGGGGGCGGCAGAGCCCTGGCACAGGCTGCCCAGAGAGGCTGTGGAGTCTCCTTTTCTGGAGATCTTCCAAGCCCGCCTGGATACCACCCTGTGCTCTGGGTGTCCCTGCTGGAGGAGGGGGTTGGACTAGATGATCTCTAGAGGTCCCTTCCAACGTCAACCATTCTGTGAAATTTTGAACAGAATAATTTAAATGAAATGATCTATGAAAAATGATCAGTGGTTGTCTCTGATAAAAGTTAGGAAAACGTGTTTTTGAGCCAAGTTGTTTTCAGGTAAATAATGAATCATCCATGAAAATACAATCCCACTTCCTTTGTTAGATTTCCCATCTGCAAGTGCCTTTGAATAATGTCAAAATCTGTTCCACTGCTCTAAATTTCAGTTTTACCTATGAGAACCTTATGCAATGATACCTATCAAAATTCCTTCATTGATATGTTCTGAATGATAATGCATATACACAACCTAGTTTTTTTTAATGAATAAAGTATTGAAAATTATCTGGAGAATTCTATGGATGAAATTCTGGCTTCACTAAACATAGTATTGTGGCATTAATTTCCATGCATGCAGGAACATACTCAAGTCTTAAAGTATAATAATATATCATGAAGGGCACAGGTGATGCCAAAAAAAGGCATTCTTCCGTATCCCATGGTAGCAAAGTTCTTCAAGGAACCTATAATTATTTATTTTTCATTTATTTTTCATTTCATTTTTCTGAGGCCTAAATATTGATCTTCAGGGGTTGTGTGAATTTCATTGTCCAAATATTTCCTGAGTACATTTTTAAAAGCTCTCCCATCTGTAAAAACATCAACTGGGAAGGTAAAGGAATTCAAATTTTTAGTGGCAAGACCTACATCTAAAATCTGATTACAGAAAGATGTGTTAATGAAACTGTGCTTAACAAGTTTATTAAAATTGCTTTCCAGTTCTCACTTTAATAAGTTTATATAATATTCAAGCAAAATGGGAAATGGCAAAGTCTGCCAGATTCCTTGTTTATACAGAAATAAAATACAGGTTTCCAGAACATCTCTAAAACAATTTGTGATAACTTGTGAAGAAAGGATTCAAGAGTAAGTTTATGATTCTTCAGGTGAATATTAAGATGTCCTTAATCATTTTTTTTTCTATGAATAGCCAGTGCCCCCGGCTACTCACAAGTGCAGGTGACCGCAGCAGTGTGCAAACCACTTCTGTCTCTTGTCTTACAGCCTGATACCAAATCCCTTCCATCAACTTTGGACAGTGATGTTCACTCCCTGGAAACAAGCCATAGAGATACCCTCTTTAAAAGAAAATCTGGTGTCTCTAGAACTGTAATTCAGCTCCATTTTTATAAGTGTTGGGGATGCAACCTGAGTGCGTGTAGCTTTTCCTGTTTACAGTGGGAAACTGAAAACCTGTGTGAGAAACTAAAAATCTGGGAATTTTTCCTTTGGGAAAAACTCAAAAGTAGTTTTTCATCATTATATCAGCACAGTATAGTCATTTGAATATGATATCAAAGAATGATATTAAATCTATTGCAGTACAATATTAATATGGATGTTATTTTTATTAGACATATGATGATTTTTAATTTGCTGATTAGCAGATGGCACAGTCGTATTCTAGGCCAGACAAAATGAGACATAGCTTCTGAGGCCAATATTTATGTTAGGCCAACTGGTATTTTTGCCATTATTGTGGTGTTTCTTTTCCAATTAGAAAGCCCATATAGCACTATCAAAGAGCTTACTTACAGACCACTGTACTTTCAAATGTTCATTTTTAATTTTATATTGCCAGTTTTGTTTTCCTTTTGAAGCTGCAAACTGCAGTCTCAGAAGACTTTTCACATCTAGAAGTCTGTCCTTAAATGGCTTACTCTGAGGAGAAATTTCTGCAGCAACTGTGAATCAATGTTGAAAAGATTGGAGAGTTGCACTAGTCCCTTTTTTATGGATATGAAAACATTTAAATTTACACCATGCAGAACCTACTTAAGTTTGGCAGATTTCAGCCGAAATGTAGTGTTGATTTCTAGATGAAGGGTATCAATAAGTATCTTGAGGTGTGTGAGGAATATAATGAATAAACGAAAGAGTAGAAAGTAACCATTGAATGGACACCATCCTGTTAGTGTCCTAAGATTTATTATTGATTAATGGTTAAATCCTTCAATTCTTGTTCAAACTGAATTTCCATAGGAGATTGCTTTGATTAAGGAACAGAAATCAAATCGTGAATTTTTATTTGTAGATTTGTTCAAGGACGTGTTTTTGTAAGAGTTCACTTACCTTAAGTGTTGAGAAATATCTATTTTTTATTTCGAACTTGTCGCCAATTTATCAAATACATGCTTTTCTTTTAAAAATAAGTAATTAGTGAATCATTTCTGTGTGCCTAGACCAAACAAAATTTATTCTGAAAGAACAAAGAAAAAATAGGTGTTTTAAAACATTATGCAAAGTTTAAATTAAAAATAAATCATTTTTTTTGTCATGCACACATTTGCTCAAAAAACTTATCCTGCCACCTACTTCATTATATGAAAGTTTAGAGAATGCTGTCACAGAGAGTACATCCCAAAATGCCTGTGACGGTGCTGACCACAGGCCTATGTCAGTGAGGGATTCGACCTGTACGTGCAACATATAGCGACACTGAGTACTAGTGTTTCTGGTAGTTTATTTGCTAAATTAGTGTTCAGCACATCTCAAACAAGGTGATCTGATGCTATCTTGAGGCTCAGTCTGTCCTTCTGTAAACCAGAGCATTTCTTTTTTCTTTTTTTTTTTTTTTTTCTGTCTCTAGTTCTAAACTATATTAATATAACTTTGGTATTTTAAACACCTTGGAAGAAAAAATCCTATGCAGATGTTTAAGATACTATTATCTTTCATCTGTTTAATCCTGTAGATTTAAAGAAGGGGCTAAGCACAGTTATAATAGTACAAAATGCTACAGTAGTTGTAACTATCCTTTCTTTTTTAGTGAAGTATTTCCAAATAAACTCAGCAGCCACCGAATATATAACAGTAATTACAAATAATTACTTTGACTCAAGTCTGGAACCCCTAAAGGCCCACTGCATTCTCTTATCCCCATAGGCAAATAGTCCTCTTTTTTACAAAGTCCTGGAGAAGATGATGAAGAAAAAATGCAGTCCAATGATACATAAAAGAAAGATCATGTACTTCTCCTTCACTAAATTCAATATGATCATTTTCTTGCACTAAGTAGTATTTTCCATAGACCATTTCAACAGCCACTATCAGAAGTTTATCTGTGAGGCCACAGATTGGCATGTTGGATACAATTTTAGATTGGCATGTTGAAAGTTACTTGTTCTTGCTATGAAAACTAGAAAATATTTTGCTAGTAAAATGTTTTCAAAATCATGCTTTTTTTTATATCCACATAATATGACTGGTTTTAGTGAAAATAAATGTAAAGTTTTTCCTTTTCCTTGCCGTTATCAAGATACATTTCTTATGTACAGATTAATAATAGAATCCTAAAGCAAATGTAGATTATTTGTTGTAGTGTCAGTGTTCATTAACAGTGTCAAGGCTGATATTTTTAATGTTATGTATGGAAGTTCAATAATATCCCACTCTGCTTATCTTTTAAGCATTTTAATAGAGTAAATAAATTACAAATACCTATGATATTGCTAAAAAAGTGATGAACGTTTACAGAATGCAATTAAAAATACATCATGTTAAAATGTTTTCTATTCTTTAACGAGAAATTTTTGGGCTTTGTCCTTAGTTCAATTGGCAGATTTGTATTCCAATGATTATGAAAACAGTATAAAGTTAACTTACTCCCATACAGCGTATTCAATATATTTCAATATAAAATGCTTTGATAACAATAAGATAGGTTTGGAATTGCACAAATACAACATACTCTGAACTTTCGGGGCTTTTCATGGTTCAGTTAATAATTAAAACCAAAATCTGCACTCTTGCAGTGAGTTCACAGAATCAGCTTTCTTATTCAGTAGCAAAAATGAAGTTAAAATGAATTATCTAGAAACACTTGAATGAATGGGAGTATTCTGAGTTAGTTTCAGACAAAAGGTTTATCCAAAGCACCATTGTTTTGATTAAAGCTTGACTGGAAAACTGCTGATCTGAGGTAGCACATGTTACCCCAGATGCAGACAAAGCCATTTTCAGCTACGTGAATTACAAAAGTGTTAGTGGTGGGATAATATAAATTGTTTGCCATTCAGTGGTTTGCTGCTCCATGATGATTAGGCATAACACTAAGCATAAATCAATAAGGTTCCTACTAAATTTATTTGCAATTATGCTGTATTTGCCAAGGCTGAGTTTTTTTCAGGAATATCAAGGGACATCTAGGACAAGAAAAACTAGGATTAAAAAAAAAATCATATCCATCATTTTTGTTGTGTATTGCTTTCATTGCTGCACAGCTGCATCACACATCCTCTGGGTTAGCTGACTGTCACTTCTCAGTGGTTTAGTTTCCTGCAATTTACACACTTGCGTCTGCTTTACGACCAGCCTGTAGTACCAACACCACCAGTCTTGGTTATTATAATACAGAGTTTATTCATTTTGTCTTAGAGTAGGTTCCAAAATGCAGACTGTTAATAATAATATTTTTTTAAAAAGCAATACAAAATGAATTGTGAAAGCAACCGATATCTTTAACAAGTGTATGGTTGCTGTAATGTTCTCATTATGTACTGTTATATATTAAGGTAATATATGTGAGGGCATTTGCCATCACAACTCTAAAATTCAGTTGCTTTAACGTGCAGATTAAAGGATAACTGACTGGGGAAACACAGGCTGTTTTTGAAACCATGCCCTGCCCAGCTCAAATCCGTCAGGTAATTCAAATGTTCTGTTCTCCTCCTGATATAACATGATGTTCTGCAGTTATAAATGAATAGAAGATATTCAGAGCCACAGGTGCTAAGCTGTGTTGAATAAAATATAGCCACTGGAAGATTTTTTCTCACTGCCAAGTGCTCTTGTTCAAATGCCCATGGTAAATCAGAACCCCCTGGTAAATGAAATAGTCAATAAAGCAATATAACTGATATTTCTCTGCAACATATAATTTCATACTGGCAATCTGGTCTACATTTTTGTGGGATTTTTTTTTTTTAATGACTACGAAAAATAGATAATTCATTCCCCAGCTACTACAGTTCCGGGAAGATACATGTATAAGACTGGTCTCCTAATAAGGCCAAACTTACTCCCTACCCAAAATATTTGTCTTCTGGAAAGGTTTCTGTGCAGTCTCAGAGATGAGATAGTGAGTAATTTAGGATGGTCTTGTGAGAGTTTTATGATTCAATCCATGCCGTGGAGAATACAGACTCATTATATCTGGCCATAATGCCTTAATCTGTGACCTGCTCCTGAAATTCAGCCAACGGTAGAGGCGACCTGAGATGATCCTATAAGGGCCCTGGTTGCCTGCCCTAAAGGCAAATGGTCTTGATAGGCATTCTGGGGTCACACCAACATTTTACTGTGTGTAAGAAAAAAGGAAATATGAAATGCCAGGTGCAGGAGACTCCTAAACTTTCAGGCCCTCTTGGGATCTCTCAGGTCAGAGAAGGGCAGGTGTGGCCATCGTACCTGTGAAAAGTGTCTTGTTTGTATAAGATGGACTGACAAAAGTGCTATTGTCCTAATGTAGCTTTTTAAGCTAGGAGTGTCCCAGTATTAGTTATACCAGAGAGACCGAATAGCACTAGTGATTGAAAAGGGACTGCTACTGATTTGCACAAATGCTAATTACAGGAAGGTCAGGGCTGCATACTCCATTTTGATTAAGTACATTCTGAATATTACAATAAAATACAAGCCAGATACCCTTGTAACATAAAAAGGTACTCTTTTACTTTCTCCTCCTTATTTTGAGCATAATTTTAAAGATGTGTACAGTGACAGACAATAAAAGAATTCTGTTTGCAGGCTGAGATATTAGAATTTAGTTGCCCATTTACACGCCTAGGTAAAAACAAATATGTACTGCTTATGATCAGTAAAGGTTTGGCCAATATAGAAAGTTATTTCAGCTCCAAGTAGACACCTTCATCTGACCAGCTGAAAACCTATGATCTGCAGAGTATGTCAATAACATTTGTCCAACTTCAGTGACAGATCCAGAATCTACTATTACTGTATAATACCTTCAGGTAAATCAACATTGGAAAGAACGAGAATTTTCACAAAACTCAAATACATTGGATTGGTGATAGGACCTCACTTTTAAAAAGATCCTTAAAGAAGATATGAATGTGTCTGGAGATAGATTGTTTCCTATTATTAAATATTTATATTTATGTTAATTTAATAATTAAAATCATTTTAATAAATTTAAGTATTTTTAAAAATATATATTTCAAATATATATATTTAATATTTTAAGTTCTATATTTATCTGTTTTGGTGGGGAGATTTGACCCTTCTTGTGTTAATTATTTATAGCTATAAATTAATTGGTTGAATAATATCAATGTTATTGTGTATACATGAGCTTTCACTTCAGATTGGTTTGTGTGCAATTAGCTACATTTTGTATTTCAGTTAATTGACATGATGAATAGTGTACTTTAAAAAAGTGAAAAACATCTGCTTGGCCTTTTGGGGGTAAAAAGTCATCAGATTTTGAAGATAGGGTAGCTTTCTTGAACAGTGTGCAATTATCTTAATACCTCTAAATAATGCAACTACACAAACTACAGCATGTTTATATGATGCCTGTGTACATATCTTTTGTTTGTACATAAAATACATATAAACTATTTACTGTTAATCTAATGAAAGTTGAAAGTATACAGAAGTGAGATGAAACCCACACAGGATTCACAAACATGTAGGTGTGAATCATTCAATACGAATTAGATATTAGAAACAAATTAGAATGAGGAAGAGATATATCACCTGGCATCTAGAAGGTTGTGGACTGCTATAAATGGAAGAGCTGTCTTTAAGAATAGACCATAAATGTAACTAGCCAGGAGAGATTTATATCCGTATCTCAGAGATGCTTGCATGTTTCTGTTCATACTGTGAGTAGTACTTTCCTTGTACGAATCACTTGACACAAAAGACAAATTTGATATAAACCTGCACATTTAATATCAGTGTTTGAAATTACTGTTTAATTAAGCTTGATATTATTTCCTATTCTTGTATTCTCACTTGTTTCTGGGGGCTGAGGGTTCATTTTGCAAGACAAGTTATTTCAGCACAGTCACCAAGAGATAATGAGGCTACAGTGGTGCTGATTATGGAACATCCTGTGGTGTAATCACCTAATATAAAATACACGTTATTTTACATTCCTTTCCCCAAAGCAATTGCATTGCTTTCATCCTGAGCAGTCTGGCAGACCATTGCAAATCTTGCCTTAGAAGTCTGTAGTTAAAACTGTGTGTCCTTTTTGGTATTTTTCCATGCTGCTTACAACTGCAATCCAACATTAGCAGGGACAGCTAAAGAAACCACACTGTATATTTTTCAACTACATTATCCGAGGAAGAAGGAAGGCCACTTTTCTTTTTTTCTGTCCTCAATTCTTTGTGATGATAGATCTAATCCAGAAAATTTCCTGATTACTTCTAAACTATGCTGAAATAGATAGGGTTTGTAATTAGATGAAAAGTATTAGTGAAAGCTAAATGCTAAAGGCAGTCTGTTATTAAAAAAGAAAATCTTGCTGTATTTCTGAGTAAGGTTTGCTCAGCTGACTATTTGCAAAGATTTTGTGGAAGGACATTTCACTATAGTCCAATGGAAATGAAGTTAATGGGTCTAGATGGAAAGTAACTCAAGTATGTGGTATCATACTCACAATTTTCAACATTTCTGCTTTTGGCCTCAGAGAGTCCACTCTCTAGTGATGGAGAAATACAGATCCATAAGGCTGATTTTAGCTATTTTAATGCTGTTCCTAGGGTCTCTCTCAGACATCTCACCTGGAGTGGCTTGTATGATTTTTATGCCAGACATTGTACAGATAGAGACAGTTCTACCTGTTTCACGTTTAGACAAGACAAATGACTAGAAAAGAAAAAATCAGGTAAGAAAAACAGCAGTGTGAGAATCATCTGGCAGGTCAGAGCTGGACCAGAAAGTGGAAAAAAATCTCTTGGTTCTTTCCTTAATACCCCATTTTTTAGTTCACAAACACTTTATGATTTTTAATAAAAATAATTAAATACCTCAAAGATTTCTGCTTTCTTTGCAATTTGCTTTTTCTTGAGTTTTAAATCGGCATCTGAATGCCCTATTGAAACTGTGCACTTTTTGTTACCCTGGAGATAAATATAGTCCAATGTGTGCAGTATTTTCAACATTAAACAGTGCCTGTGCTCTTTTTCCAGGACACTTTTTTAAGCAGCATCACTTAATTAGCTGCTGTGCTGCTCACCTCTACTAATTCCACACACACAAAAAAAAAACAAAAACAAAAAAACAAAAAACTTTCAGCTTGTCATAATATGGCACAAAAATTGCACCTGGAAGTTGGACCTGCTGTTAATTCACCTAGATGCTGTCTTTTTTAGAAACTATAAATTTGCAGTAAGGCTTTTTTTTTTTTTTTTTTTTTTTTGTAAGTGAAAAAAACCTAAATATTTAAATTAGAAAATTAAAAAAGCTTTCACATGTTTTTGCCTTGACTGAATTAGTAGAATACAGTTGTCCTCACTTACCTGTTCTTACTATTGATACTCTTCTCTTTCCTTGTTTTTGTTAGCTTTTAAAAGGGAAATCTAATCATAATTGATCAATATTGAGCTCATTTTCTTTCTACATTATAATTATTAAATTCATAGTTTTACTTTTATTCTTCTACATATTCAGTCTCCTTCTTGCATAAATACTATTTTGCCAAGGCCATAGTTATGGCTCTAATGTTATGGGCCTGATCCAAATATCCCTTGAAGTTATTGAGTCTCTATTTTCTCTCCAGTTGGTACTGGATAATACTGTAAGAGCCCAGTGGGAAATTAGAAAAGCAATTACTTTTATTAAGAAGCTTAATTCAATGAAAAGACCTTTTGAAAGAACTTCACTTAATCTCAATTGACAGCTTATTGTGCCATTAAAAAGCAATACAGACCATGACATCAGCAAAGCAAAGTGTTGCTTCTTTGCAATTGATTTTACAGTCAGGAATGATGATCTAGATCTCCTTGTGTGAGATATGCAACTTTTTTGAATGTTTAATATATTATTATAAAATAAGAAAATTAAAGTTCTTCTAACAGCAGCATTATTAACTGCTACTGTTCCAAGGTCATTACAATCATTCCTAAGGCCTTTTTGGTAAGAAGGTGTTTTTCCAGATTGGCTTTCTTATGAATTAGTATCACACACTTCTTAAGTGCATTCCAACTGATTGGTTTTGTGTGACGTCTAATTGAAAACCTTAAAATAATGTGAAATATGAGGTTTTAGACGTTCAACTGAAGACATAATTTGGTATGTTTTTTGGCCAGACTGAAACTCATTTTCACTGAGTAAGGGACTTTTTTTTTCTTTCTTTAATAAAGGAAGAAGCAGCTTTTAAATCTTTTCTCTTCTATTAAAATTTGCAAATATGGCTATTGTGGGAATAAGCCGTTCCCTCAGGCTGAGAGAGTAGCTTATTTGTTTATTTAAGTAGCAGCTTTCAGCAATTAATGTTGTCTTTGCATATTAAAATCTGTTGGTCGAAATGCTGCTATTTAAAATGGAAATGTGTCATTTCAGGGCCATCTTTGCCACACTTGTGGCTTTGAACTAGGTTTGAAACCTTGAGGAGATCTGTGAGTGGCTCAAAAAAATACACTGTGACTGCAGAACCCCTCATCAAATGCCTATAAGAATAGAATAGTTGTTCAGCACCAGCCTTCCAAATTCTTCTATCTTCTCCCCTACGGTTTCCAGCTGCTTCAAGCCAGGCATTGCTTCTTTCTTTCACTCAGTCAAGATACTAAAGCTGAGAGACACCTGAATGTTTCTCACCTGTTTGCTCACTGGAATTCATAAAATGTATATGAATTTATCATCCCTGGGATTTCTGTTCTTTTTAATTATCTATCAAATTTGGTTAAAATCAACCACTATATTCAAATACTATGGAACAATGTATCCCACAAGCAGTATGAACACACAGGTCTAATTTTCTTAAGAAACCTGAAGATGTCTAAAGACAAGCTAAACCAAAACCTTGCTCAGCCATAAATGTTATTAGACCATATGTTGACTTTTATTAAGAGTTTTATACATTATTTTCTTATTGGTAGTTTGTTTTAGAGCTTATTTTTGGTATAAGAAATTAAGAACTCTAGTTTCACTTAGTCCATTAGTTCTTTGCAGCAGTGTATGCTACACTGAACTACTCCATGCTATACAAAAGTATTTTGCTTCTAGAAGTACCAAAAAGTAATGCTGCTCTTGAATATTTAAATATATATATATATTTGAAAATGCAAGCAGTAAATTACTTTTTATGAAGGTATTTCAGTACTCTGAATAGTATAGGATTTTTTTTCTGTTTATACACCATTGAGACAATCACAACGCACTTCTGGTCCTTCTAGTCTCCTTTCTTCGTTTATTTCTGTGTACCTAATTACAGTAATTTCTGTGCTCACTCCTACCTACTGCTTTCTATATTCACAACTTGTTATCACCTCTAAATTCTGTTTTGCTTAAGTGTTCAGACTACAGTTTATTCTAAAGCAATTTTCCGATCACTTAAAAGATACACAGTTCAATTATCTGCAGTGCACACTCCTGTACTGCTATGTTGATATTCCTGAGGACTGCCCCATTAGTGGCACTCTGCATGGAGCACCCCCACTCACATCAAAGCTTAAATTTGTTGCGTTCACCTTGCATTGCACATAGAAGTGACTGGGTGCAGCAGCAGTCCCTTACTGAGTACTCACAAATGAGTTTCTAGCATTTGCTCTTCCTTTCTACTCCCATTTTTTTCTGCCTTTTTGCCCATCTCACATGGCAAAGTCTTGTGCAAGGACCCCAGCGGATTCTTGTCATTTCTGTCAGCGCCTTCTAATAGTGGAACAGCGAGGACAGTATAGAGCGGTGGGTGTTAAACAGCATTAAAGAAAATATTGCCTGTTTTGTGAACAAAATCCATTACCACATCAAGTCTGAAAAAAAAGTGAGTCCTGAAAAGGGAGCATAATAGAAATATATAAATCAACAGCTGCTGCAATATCATCAGCACAAATGTTAAAAAGGGACATGAATTCACTAGCAGAAGTGCTTCAATTATTTAAAATTGTACATTTTTACTAAACTGCATGTGCATTAGTTAATCCAAGATGCCGTTATAGGTCTTAATTTCTCTAACAGTAAAGAAAGTTTGTGACTAAATTAATTTTTCATGAAATATTCTATCACTTTTGGTAAAAACAAGCTGAAAGATGTTGTGAAAGGCACACTATCATTTGAATAAGTCTACAGTTCACACGGTGTTCTCCAAGGCAAAATTCTGCGTTGTATCTTTTAGAAGTGCATCACAAATTTGAAAAAAAAAATAAAAAAGATACTAGAAAGTTTGCCTTTGACAGTTTCCAGACACATTTATGTTTTATGAAGTCACTTCAGGTGAGGAGCTGGAGAAGACCTATCCATAACTTGTTTTCCCAGGGCTGTGCTCATCACAGCAGATCTAGCTGCTGCAGCTCCATTTGGGATCCTCAAATAGTTTGTACTGTATCTCTCTCTCTGCTGAACCACTGTCATCTTTGTAGCTGGGCCTGTTTCTCGCATTGTGTGTGCCACATGAAACCTCTGCAGAAGGATCAGGGACCAATTAATAAAGAGTGAAAGTGATAGATAAGGCCTGCAATGCCTATTCACAAGTGCTAAAACATTGCACTAAGAATAGACTCTATGCAGGTGGATGACTGTGTTCATACATATGCAAAAATGTAATATCAAGGAGTTAAATATTCATGCTTATTATGTGGAAACTAACTCTGACAGAAGTGAACAAAATTTTCAGCACCATGGCTGATTTTGGTTCTGAGATGGATTGCAGATGTTTATTCATATTAGCAGAGAAGCAGCAGTAATTCCATTCAAGACAGACGGACTAGACATGAAAATTAGGGCTCATCAAAATTAATAAATTTTGAAGTGTTTGTTATAAATTCAAGCAGGTGATTCCCAGCACCGCATAGATGTTAAAACTAAAATATAATAAAAAACACTGAAGTAATTAAAGAAAAGAGAGGAAGCATTGTGTTACTTGGAAATAAGCATAATCAACATCCTAAACTGTAAATTTAGTTTGCCTAAAAAGTGTCACTCAGATTTGTGTTAAGGTAGTAGCAAATGAATTTAATGTATTTATTGTGTAAAAACCTGATTTGGGTTTTTTTAATTTCCATTGCCACATATCTATAATGTTAGAGTTGTTCTAAACCAGATAAACCTACACAGGTCCATAGATACTAGTTTTATCATAGACCTAAACCAAAATGAAAACTGCTTTGTGCTGGTCACACATATATGATGAAATAAACAGCTCGCTCTAAAAATGGTATGAATTATCATTAGAAGTAGCAAACAAATATTTAGTATCTAGTTCCAGCTATATGGTGTATTGTTGCTTAGTTCTAAATAAGTTATTATAAAATAAGTTATTATAAATTTTGTTCCCTTTCTGATGGTCAGTTTTTATAGGGTGTTTTTTCAAGATACAGAAAAATTTAACACCTTTAGCAGACTCTATCTTTCTTTTCCTTGCTTCTCCTTACCTTTTGCTGTGCCAACCTGGAAAATCCTAGCATTTTCTTTCATCATTTATACTAAGTGTTCCTGTTTTCTTTGAAACTCCCCAAATAAATTCACCTCATGAATCCCTCTTCTGCTTATCTCTCTGTTATTGTCTCCTTAGTCATTTGTGAACTGCTGTCCTTCTCCCTGGTCTTTGTAAACCATACAACTTTGCTCTCTGTCATGAAATACTTCATACTAATACATGCTTAATAATAGTTATCTGTAAAAGTTGTATACTACCTTTGCTAGTAGACAGCTCATAAATCAAGGAAAAATAGATGTTCCCCTTTTGTTCTATTTTGATCTTCACATCAAAAATACTGCAGGGAGAGAATTCTTAAAAAACTTCTGCTGTGTTTGTATTTCGAGACATCAAAACCTACTGCTGTCTCTTCTTAGATCTACTTGCAGGAGACACATATGCAGGCATGGTCTTGCACATAAGCAACTTTCCAAAATTCAGAGAAAAATTGGAAAGTGGAATCAAAAAGAAAACAAAACCATGAAGTCCTCAACATGTTTCTAATCCTCTTCCAGCAACGATTGTTTTGCAAATTGTATTCAGTAAAATATTAGCTTCTTGAAAGTTAATAATCTTTGACTTCATTTCAGGTCACCATTTTTTTGGAGTGATTACTGTCTTCCAGATAATGTATTATATTTTTGATTACAGTTGAGCTCAGTTTAAAATAAAACAAAAAGCCTTTCTTGAACAAATTCTGTTGGTAGTTGAATGTTAAATAGTGATTCCTAAGTATATGTTAAGATTCAATAAGTATTTAAGGACATGCCATATCTTTTCACACAGTTAACACTGCTCAATAAAGATACAGATGGTGACTAATGGATTAAAACCATCTTTTGAAATATAAAGCCATTTGTGAGATTTCACATAACAACATTTCTTTTTATTTTGAATGTCTGCAAGTCATATGCTTCCCTTTGGTATCCTTCATATAATGAAAAAAAGAAATGGAGGAGGGAAGAAGAAAACATGCATGTCACTGCTATAATGAAAAATATACAATAAATACATTTTTTTCCTTACCTTCTGTCCAGCCCAGTACCAAGGAATTTTTGGAGAGCTTAGCAGTCCTTACATTATTATATTTAGGAATGGATGAGTTACCAGACATGTGCTTTTTCCAAACAGTGCAATTTCAGATGGAACAAACATTTATCATTTAGTATAATTAGGTCTCATTCCTACATCCGTTTGAAACCCATGACAATTTTGATGTGGATTATATAGGCTTTTAAATCCATTGCCCATTGATGTCTCTGAAAATTCCTCCTACAGCATTCAGATAGCTTTAGACCAAGGTTTTGTAAGTAAATCAAAGTCATATGACATGTACAGGGATAGAGGATAGTCCATGTTTGAAATATATAAAATCAGAAGTAAAGTAATACAGAAGTAATCAGAAGAAGTAACACAGAAGAATGTGTATGTAGACAGAGTTAAAGATGAGACTTAGTTGGAAATAATATATATGTTTAAAATCATTCTGTAGTATAATCCAGTCTTTGCTTCTTTTATTCTTGTCATTCTCTCCCTTAAAACATTAATGTTGTAAAATCAGTATACAGACAAACACATTCGAGTATTGTTACACTTATATGACGGTCTGTATATAACCACTGGACAGTAACTGGGCATGGATTTTTCACTACCGCCTTCCCAAATGGAGGCCCATAAAGGAGGCTGAAGGGGCCGTTCTTTTCCAATCTGGCAAAAGGACCTCAGAAGGACCTAAGGGCAGACTGAAAACATCTACAAGATGATTTCAGGAAGGCAGAGCCAGGCTTCTCACAGTTATGCATAGTAGGAAGGCAAGGGATAATAGGCATAAATTGAAATGAAGGATTAAGACTGGGTATAAGGAAAAACTTCATCTTGAGGACAGTCAGGCAGTGAAACAGCTTTCCCAGACAAGTTGTGCTGTCTCCATCCTTGACCATTCTCTCCATTGATAACCAACTGGATAAAGCCTTTCAACCTGAATAGTCCAGTGAACCAATATTATAGTTGTGATCTACTGAGCGCTGAGCAGAGGGGGACTCCCTCACTGATCTCCCTCAACCTCCTGCGTGTGTTCCCATCCATCTAGCCCAGGAGGTCACTGGCTTGCTTTGTTGCCACTGAGGGCTCACGCTCAGCTCCTGGTTGCCCTTTCAGCAGAGCTGCTCTTTCACTAGGCAGTCCCCAGCAGGGCAACCCCCACTGCTCCCACAACTCCCTTCTTGCTGCTGGGCTTTGCATTTATCCTTGTCACATCTCATGACATTCCTGTCAGTCCATTCCTCCAGCCTGTCTAGGTCCCTCTGGGGTCCAGCCCTGCCCATGAACCTGTCAACATGTCCTGCTGCTTTGTGTATTTCATCTGCAAACCTGAAGAATGTGCATGCTATCACACCACCCAAGTGACTGATAAAGATGTTAAGCAGGATAGGTCTCCAGAGAGACCCCTATGGTATGCCTTTTCTTACGGGTATCCACACACTCATTAGCCACTACCCTCTGAGCCCAGTCATCCAACAAGTTATCTACCCATCTACTTTCCACCTATCCAGAATGCATCTAAACTTGGGTGCATGATTGTAGTGGGAAACAATGTAGAAAATCTTGCTAAAGCTGAGATGAGTGTCATCCACTCTTCTCCTCTTGTCCATACATTCAGTCACTTTATTACTGAAGACAATCGGATTGATCTGCCAAAACTGGTCCTTGGTAAATTCATGCTGACTGTTCTCAGTCACCATGCTCTCCTTCCCATGGCCAGAAATATGCTACAAGAGGACTGGCTGCATGGTCTTCCGAGGCAGAAGTGAGATTCATTGACCTGTAGCAGATAGGGAAGGAAGCAAATGTGCCTGTATATCTGTGATAAGCTGAAAAAAAAATTGCTTTTATATTTTTCAGCATTTTTCCCAGGTCTTTACTGACCTGAGAAAAAAATAGTTAAAGATTGATTAGAATATTGGAAATCCTTTATCTTCTCAAATATAGATATTTACTCCATTGCAAACATGCCTTTTGGAACCAAAATTATTATACGTGTGTGTGTGTGTGTGTGTGTGTGTGTGTGTGTGTGTGTAAAGGTGGTATACCCGCAAATCCTCCTGGATATTTCACAAGACTTTATTTTCCTTGAGCTGTGTAAGCAACTATACTACCCCAGATAAATGCATCAAGGATATTGTACTTACGAGTCAATCATATTTCCCTACCACTACAATTAATTAATGCAAAGTAATTGCATCATGTAGACCAGATCTGATTTCTGATGAAAATGTCTGGATCCTTATTTGCATCTTTTTTTTTTTCTAAATTGCTTGTGAATTTGGTATTTCTGGGAGTATACTCCTAGTTTATATTGACATTTCTTGATGAAAGTAGGTGAAACATACAAGCTAAATATTTATTGTAAGATTTTTTCACTGCATTAAATTTCCCTGAATACATGCTGAAAAGACATTCTTACAAAGTGTAAGAATGGCCTAAGTTCGGTGATTTGGGTTTCGAAAAGTTGTTTTTTAAAAATATTTTTTAAACAAATTCGGTGAACTGTATCTTCTGATTATTTTTCAATAGTGACTGTGACTTTGTCCAGTCATGCTATCACTGAAGTCAGATTTGGAAGACTGGACTTTGTGTTTGCTTATCAACTGACTGCAAACACCTGATATTGTTACAAATTCTCATGAAAGAAAAAAAAATGGGGGCAGAGGTTTACTTTTCCTTTTTAAGTCTCTGGTTAGGTGCTTTCTTCTATAAACGCTATCATCAGATTGGTTCCTGAGTTCATAGCAAAGGCATATCAAATGAGTAATATGAAGTCATGCTTAGGAGCACAAATAATTTATTTAAAAAACCAAATACAAAATTGAGGAAAGACATTTCATTTTGACAATTCTGGCTGTGGATTCCAGGCATCTGTTATTTTCTCTGTTGTGTGAGAATGAGCTGCTAAGAGGCAGACTTCTTCAGATGGTAATCTGTTTATAGTAGGTACTTAAATAGGGAGAGGACAGGAGCATGTACAGTTTAGGCAGCATTACTTCTAGAACAGGACCAAAGCTCTGAAATCGAAGTACAGTTATTTATGTACTGCCTCCAATCACAGCCACCAAGCTGAGGTTCAGAGACCTCTTAGCTATAGGCCATGTTTCAGCCTTGGTCTTCTCTCCTGTCCCATCATTTGGCCTTTTCTCAAAATTGCACCTGTTACCACCCTGTTTCCAAGGCTAGGAGTAAGGGGAGCAATTGTCATGAGCATTTTCTCAGTGCAAACACAGTCCTCTCATGAGCGTCCCTTTAGTTTGACAGCTTTTACTGTTGTCTTTAACAGCTTTGAGTTGTCTTCTGGCCTGGAGAAAGGCTACTGTTTTTATAAGGCACATTGACTGCTTAATGAAACAGTTTTTCTATTTTTATCACAAGACCTCAGAATGAACTTTGGTGTTTTAAAGGTACAAATGCTAATAGAATGATACTACTGATGAATTTGGCAGACTTTTCATTTCAATAGGTATGAAGTTGAACATGGTCACAATGCTGGGTAGAAGAGAACAGTAGTGGTCCGACTTAAGAAGGTGTAACAAAAGCTATGTAGCGTGTTAGTGGTTATACTGACATTCAAATGGTTGTATTTGTAAAACAACTTTAGGTATTAATTGTGGTTTTAATATGGCCTTACAGAAGTGAGAATGTTTGAAGGTAATATCGAAGGCGGTATGGCCCTTCAAAACAATTAAGGAAAGCCAAACCACTGAATCAAGCATTTTATTGCAGAACCTATTTATTTATCTATATCTAATATACACCTATCTACATATATATCTACCTATATCTATCTATATCTGTCATATTCAAATGATGCATCACAATGAAGTAACTAGTCATTCAGTGGTTTGATCCATACCTTGTAACCCTTGTATGATTCAGATAGGCTGGGGGCAAATTCTTTCTCTGAAAGAAAAAGAAATCTTTGGAAACGAGTGTTTTAGAAGGAAAGCAATATATTAAGCATGGAAGACTAAAGAAAGACAAGTGCTAGTCACGTCCTCCTGATAATCTGGAAGGATATTTGTATGGTGTGCAGTGATTACTGAGATGGATCTGAACTGAAAGGCTTTTGTGGTAAGACTACATTTCCTAGAACACATTTTTCCAAAGTGATCGAGACGTTTTTGTTTGTTCATTTTTTGTGTTGGTTTTGTGTGAAAATAAAGGAAAAAGAACAATTTTTCTTAAGTAGTCTGCAGGCAATCAAAGATATATGCACACAGTAATTTTAGTTGTAAACACATTAATATGTGCATAATACAGTGTATGGTATAAATATGTATTCATTATATGTCATTAGAGAAAATAAATTTCAAGAATATGAGTACAATGTATCTAAATATTAATTCTCTGGGTTAAATACAAATGCTAAAGTGTTAATCAGTTTCAGAAACTTGCTAATTCAAAACAGTTGAACAGCAGATAATTTAGAGAATATTTGCATCATATATCTGAGGAAGCTGCTTACCATAAGATAGGTGATTGAGGAATCCTCCTTTAAGAAACCAAAAATCTTTAGCAATCTTTAGCTTGGTCTGGTAAGGTTTTATGTGGCTATAAAGAGGAACCTCCAAATTTCTAACACTTATATGTTATGTAAAAATTAAGCCCTTTAAATGCAGATTTGAGAAGGGAGTAACAGATGTAGTTACAAAGCAACAACAACAACAAAAACTTGGCAAAATATTTGGTATTTTCGTACTTTTGCAGTTTTATTAGTATACAAAATTCCTGGCAGCATGACAATTTGCATTTAACTTGTCTGAAACAATCTCCAGTGCTGAAGTCTACTCAGAGCCTGCAGCAGCAAAGGGGATTCAGACAGGAGTTGATCCCTGTTGTAATTAAGCAAACTCTCACGATCACAGACGATACTCCGAGGCAAAGGAATGAACTATCCAGGAGGGCTCCTGGGACTGGGTCAAGATGGAAGTTTGGCGGTGGTTGCTCTGTTTATAAATCCGCCAGACAGCGTTTCAGAGGCATCGCTTTTGGCCAAGACGAATTGCCACACAGGTCACCGGAGAGCTTTCAGTGAAAAGTTTATCGTTTCCCTCGTGCTGTGTCGCGATAGGAGGGACACGCTGCCAGAAAGACATTTGTGTTTGTGTCACAGGCCACGGCTTTTCCCCCACCCCGGCCCGG
>JAWLRI010001080.1:1279723-1296713 GCA_034781795.1 Crypturellus tataupa
CGGTCGGCGGTGCGGGCGCGCAGAGCGGAGCGGGGCCGAGCGCGCTGCGCCGCGGCAGCCTCCGAGCCCGCTGCATGGCCGGTCCCCTCGCCGCCCAGGGCACCGGGAGCCTCGCAGCCCGGGGACGTGTTTTTCCTGCTCCTGCATCGCACTGCAGTAAGTTAGCGATGCGCTGGCGGGCGCGGAAGCCGCGGGGCTCTGCGCGCATCGCTGCATGCGTGTGTGCAGAGCGCGGCCGGGGCAAAGTTAGAGCTCCGCGAGCCGCGGCGCGTTGGTGGCAGCTGGTGGCTTTGGTTGGCGGCCACCGCCGCCCCGTCTCGTTGACCCAGGCCACTTTGCTCAGCCGCGGTAAATGTCACCGCGCTGCCCGGGCTCCGTTGAGAGTCGCCTGCAAAACACTGGGCTGCTGAAGCGTGCGGAGCGCGTAAGGACACGGCGAGTGTGGGAAAGGAGACGTGCGGCTGGAAACTTGAGCTGTGAAAACCGGTCTGCCGAAACTTCGGGTGGTGATGAGAAAGGTTCTATAAAAATATCTTTTAAAGGAAGAATCAAAAATGCTGTGCTAATCGTCTGAGCAGCTGGGTGTCTGAAGTCAATGCAGCTTACTCACGTTTTGCGTAGTCCAGTGTTGTTCTGATTCATTCTGTGGAAAAGCATCCTATTGTAGTGCTTACAGTTATGTTTTCCACTGGAAGTATGCTATTAGAGAAAGAAGGGGATGACAGGTATTTTCAGAAGATTACTGTATCAAGTATTCTTTCCCTAGCCAAACAACTGGATTATAGGTTCCTCAATTAATTCTCATTTATGTTGCAGAAACATAATGGAAAGAAGATGTCTTACTAGTTTTCAAAAGCATTTTCTTTATGGTACATGTGCCTCTTTGCAAGAAAATTGAATATGCTTGTAAAATACAGATCTCGGGAGGAAAGGGAATGCAACAGGATGGGGGAAAAGCTACAATTCTTTCGGGAAAAAATATATTTTAAAAGTCTAAAAAAGTTTTAAAAGGGGTACTGTATGTAACTCCTACTTAGGTTAAATGACCTAACACAACGGTTCTTATTCTTTGCAATTCAATGATATATTGCTTCCATATATATCATTATAGCTCCGAAAAAGAAGCTATAAAAAGAGCATAATAAACATTCACAGATGACCAAACTTCTGTTGCACTTCACAGATAAAGCGACAAGAAAGAAGTTATTTTTCTTTTTTCCCCGCAGTTACAATCCAGTATTGTTCAGTGCCTGAAACACGTAGCTTGCTCAGAATGATAACAAGCGCAGAAGTGCTAAGAAACACCTGCCCTTAGGAAGCAGCACTTCCTACTGGGGTGTCAAGTTAGTGACCCCTGGTTCACTCGTCGAGATGGAAGAGCTTTCTCATTTCTCCGGATGGCAAAGGCCTGAAAAAAAATTAGCCATCACTCTTAAATGGGTGTGCAGCAACATATTTATTTATCCTGTGATGTGGAAAACCTTTAGGCCGAAATCTGCTCCTCTAATTTAGATTTCTGTAAAGGATTGAAGTTGCTGCTGTATGCAAGCTTCGAAAACCTTCAGTTGCTTATCCTTTTTAGGAAGAAGAAATATATGTGGACTGTTACTGCAAACTGAAATGATTTTTTGTGTATAAACCTATAGATATGCTTTAGCATACAGTATTCAAAGAATGTTATGCTGCTCAATAGAGCAACTTGCAAGTAGGAAAGCCCATAAAACTGGTATGTGATACATTTCCAAATGTAAATTGTTTTTAAGGATTTTGTACCAGCTCCACCTAACAGTCATTTGGGTAATACTTTGAGACAGGTCTAGGTAGCTCCTGATGAAGGAATGAGATCCCAAGAACAGGAACGGAGAGAATGGTACAAGAGTTGTTGGGAAGTTGCTAGAGCAGCATTTTGATAAAGCAGGCTACATATACTGGATATCTATGAGGAAAGGTATTAAAAGATCAGCTGAATAGGTCAAAGTCACTTCTCTGGGCTGGACCTCTGTTTCATGCGTGTATGACCGTAGGTCTGAGATCTTGCGAAAGTCACCTGTGGAATGAAAAACAAATGGTTTACGTTACACTTTATAAATAATTAATTCAATACATAGTAAAAAATGTATCTAATGTTACATAATGTTTCATTCTCTGAATTACTGTGACCTTTTGCACTTCGTCAGTAAGTTAAATGTTCTGAGCTCAGTTTTATTAGGTCTTTTTAAAACATCACATTTCTGATGTTTTTATCTGTTCTAAAGCTAGCTTTATAGCAAAGACATTTTTACATAATTATATTAGTATTCATAGTGTATCTTCTCAACTTTTGTGAGGGCAAGAGTCATGAACTGTTGTAAAAAAAATCTGACAAAATGTTCCCAACACATATATAGAATAGTGAAGAGGTGACAAAAATCAGGAGGAGTCAGGGGAGGGGGAGGAACAGAATACCAAAAGTGGAGATATTATTTGGTAGTTTGGTGTCTAGCAGTGAAAGAATTCCAGCCTGACTTTCCAGTGGAAAGGAGAAGCTACTTGGGAATGTCTTTCATTTATTTCATAGTTGTGATGTGAAATCTGGGAGGGACACCGAGGAAGTGTGATCTCACTGTGGGACAAGACAGGATGGCGACTTTCTGAAATCCATTATTCCTACCATTTTTTTAATATTTTTATTTTTTTTAACTCTCAGGTAAAGTTTGCAACGTATTTTCAAGACTTGTCAGTTGATCTCCCGCCCATCACTACTGGCTTGGACAATGAAGTCAATAGGATAATGCATCAGGCTTTTCCTTTTTTTCTGCTTGTGTACAAAATGAAGTGTTATTTGGTGGGAACAGTAACATTTCAAAGGCAATTGAATCAATAAAAGGAGATATGAAAGGTTAAAGAGAAACAGTAGTTCTTTCTGAATAAATTCCATGTAAAGGATCAGCTGACTTTTCAGTAGCAAGTTTCTTGAGTCAGACTCTTGACCATTGTTTCCTGGAGCATTTATGAAACAATTGCAATAATGAGACCTATTTTAATTGTCTTTAGTTGCACATTTGCATGACAATAAATAATGTATTATTTTTAATGTATTAAAGTAATGTTAATTTATTAAATTTAACATTAATTTGTTAATGTTAATGATTCTCTATTTGGGCCATACAGACCAGCTGATACAAATGAGCTAATTCACTGTGCTAAAAGAAAGACTAATAAGTGACCTGCTGTGCCTTCCCAAAAGTAATGATATGTTTGTAGTTAAATTTAATACCCTGTCCACAAGAGTAGAAGCAAACAAACAAAACTTTGCAAATCTGGGCTTTGAAATGGATGTTATTGGTCTGTTCAGCCTGACCTAACTTTCATCACACTAGAGGTGCTTTTATTAGGGATAGAAGTAATTTTGATGCATGTCTGGGCATTAGTAGAGAAGTGTTTTTGTTTTGTCTTTTTTCTTCAAGTCAGAGTGAGTAACTACTCAAACAAGCAGTAAAGCAGCTTTATGCAATCTAGAACACATTTTCCTCCTTTTTAATTGCTTCTGAAGAAAAATAGAAGATTTCTCTGAATAATGTTTGCAACAGTTTAGCCCTGAAGGCATATATTCTTGTTTAGTAAGTTTACCACAAGTTTGAAAGCATAACAAATGTAAGTATTTTGAGGCTGCTTCAATTCTTGTCCAACCCATTAGTACCAGTTTTGAATGCAAATGTACAACTCTGACACCATTGTCCTACCCTAAACTATTTAAAAATTAAATAAAACAAAGAAAAGCAAACTTACAAACACATTGGTCAGTTTTAGACTTCTAAGTATTAGAACAAAATAACTTTTTATTTTTAGATAATACTTATGTTTTGTTATAATAACTTGTTATTATAAACATATTATGTTTAACATAATATAATATGTTAAACTTTTGTTATAATAAAATGACATGTAAATACCTTTTGTTGTCTTTTAAATCTTTTTCTTTTCAGGAATGGACTGTCTATATATGCCAGCATAAATCTTTATTTCTAGTTACTGAAAGTGCCATGAAATGCTTTTAAATTTGACTTTCAGCCACAGTTTGATTACTTGATTTGAAATGATCATTTTTCATTGTGTTCAGTAGGACTCGTAACATGAGCAAAGGATACAAATGGTGAATGCTAATCAAGTATTACTCATGTATAGTAATGAGGAGTTTGCTCTCTAGGTGTTGCAGTAGAGGAAAAAAACCCAACAGATAAGTGTAGTGCACTAGTTTGTTTGCGGGTGGACACTTCCAATGCTTGTGTTTGTTCAACTTGGGAAATAAACTGCAGTTTCCATAGTCCGTATAGGGCCTCAGCCCTGCCCACTATAGAAGGAAGTGTAGGTTTTTATGTAGTTGTGACTGCACAGCTATGGCCCTAGATGACCAGGGCAAGACACAAAGCCTAAGCAAAGGATACAAATGTGGATGCTGATCATCCGCGTGAGTCGATGGAAAATCACGGATGATACGATGTCAGTGGTCTTTCCTGTCTCTCTGTTTGGAAGAAGTCACGGTAGTTTCTTGCACCTCTGGCCCATAGGGACATGGACCTGGGTGTAAGCAGGGTGAGTTTTTGCAACCCAAGAATCAGCAGTCTGCTTTCCCCTCTGCCCTGTAGTCTGGTGCCTCTGGCAGAGTTGATTTTCTAGCTTTTCCTGCACAACAGTTGCATTCATCAAACAATTGGGAGGTAATATTGGGATATAGGTCAGGAAGATATCTTCAGGCAGCAGGGAGAAAAGCAGCAACAAAAAAATGAAAAAGATAAGAGTATTAACAGTCACTTTTGTCTCAAAAAATGATGATATGGATAAACATGGATAGATACATGATTACAGACAGGAATGGGTTAAACATGCAAGGCTAATTTTAATGGTTGCTGTTGTTATTTTTTTAAGTTAAGTTTCTAAAAATTCTTTTTTTTTTCCCCTAAAATTTAGAAGAACTTAAGATAGTGAATTCAATGGAAATGTAGAAGTTTGAAAAACAAAGTTGGAATGAATCTTAATATGGAGAGTGTGCTGTGCTCGATCCTTTCTTGTACTACTAGTATTTGGCAAGTTTTTGTTTTTTGTAGAGTAACTATGGTAATTCAGTTATCATTTTAGATTTAGAAGTATTGATAATGTTTGAAATGCACGTAAGTGGGATTAATCTGCCCTGACTTGAATATCTAAATACCAGCTGGTTACCTCATGTCTCTCCTATTACTGCTGAGAGAAGATAAAAGCACCTGCTGAGGGAGATTCTCATTTGAGGATAAGCGTTTAATATAGGTCAGTGGAAGTACACGCTGGATGTATCTAGGTCTCTCAAATCATTACAAAGGATGCGTGGGATGACTACTGCACAGTTTAAGGCCTAATAATATTAAGACATCCAGCACTGCCTGAGATGAACTGTACCCTTTGGTATTTTGTTACTTAAAAAAGTTTAAGGCAGATTTGAAATCTGAAAAACATAGCAAATACTTCCCCATGCATTACTAAAAATAAAAATGAAATAAAATATACTTACCAAATGTAGTGCCTAGAATGGGCTACCACAGAGAAGGTTTCAGTTAAATATCAAAGGACACTTTAAAATATATCTAAATTTAAAATGTACTCCTGAGCATTTCCATCTTTCATCGTATCTTGTAAAATTTGATATGATGTTGTTTTTATCAGGAAAGCCTGTGTGCCTCAGTTACTTATAAAATATTCCAATCACATTTATTATGGAAAATAAAATTTTATAATTTTGTGAAAATTCTATATTTGAGATTTGAGTACTGTGAAGAGTTGCTCAGGTACTTACTTTCGTTTTGTCCTACATGTCACAAACTGAACAATTAACTTGGAATAGCTAGGCTAATCTCCATCCTCTGGGGTAAATTTGAAATTGTCTACTGCTATTATGCTTTCTGTTTGAGGTGTGAGGTGGGGAAGGAAATACCAGACACAGTCAGGTTGCCTTTCTGACTTTAAAAGTGTGCAGGGAAAGAAGATATCCACTTCTACAATGCTAACTGCTTTGTCAAAGAATACAAAGATTCTACCCAATGTCATATTTTACATAATAGAAAAAATAAAACTGTATTGCCTGTATTAGGCTTAGCACAGTTGACACAAATGCTTTTTCATTATAATAGAATGCCCTGAGGAATCCCAGGGAAACCTCCCTGGGAGGGAGGTTGAAGAATCAGTAGTATTTATCATAGGAAGTGCTCTGATAAGACTATCCATTTGTTTCATCTCTAAGTTTAAAATGCCAGGTAGTTATTTTGTCCCTTGCACAGTAAACAGTAAAATATGACAATTGGTTATGAAGTTGTTTGCTGTTAAATGCAAAATAATGTATCATTAAAAAAAACCTCTATTCAGTCAATGATTGCTTCCTATAAATTATTCAGACATCTAGAAATGATAAAAACAGCTTTTGAGGTTACTTGTGTGATTGATCAAGGTATTTTTCTGCTCTTATGTTATGATGTACCCACATGGAGATTTTTTTACTTGTGCCTAGTGATGAGAAAAACAGATGGGTGATCTGGTGCTTCTAGTTGCATCTCTAGTGGACTACAGGAAATTCATGTCTCACTAGCAAGGATATCTGTGAATTCTTATTCAGGTTTGATGCAGGGAGCATATTCTGTCAACAATAAAAATTTGTAGAATCGTGCAAATATACTCTTCTAAATAACAGTATTTAGGTCATTTAGTCTTATTTCAGTATAGTTTAGAGCTCCTATAGCTGTAGAGGACCCTGCAGTAGTGTGAATATACAAACAAATCTAAGACTTTTATTTATTTATTTATTTTTAAAGAACATTCTACAAACTCTTACACGTTGTGGACAGTACTTCCTATGACCTTATTTAAATTCAGGCCACTTTACTGGTCAACTCTGGTCTTGTGACTTCTAGTCACCTTTTAGACTTTACACTACCACCTCTCAAAACACTGTCCAGCTAAAGGAAGGTACAATATGTTACCCTTTTGGTATTTTAACAGGATGCGTTCAGGCACTGGACTCTGCAAGGTTAGTCGAGGATTCCAGCTAGAAGGATAACTACTCTATTTATATGACTCCATCGTGCAGAAACTTGAAAAATGTGCTTAACTGATTCTTTAACTCATCCTTAATTTAGCTGCCGTGTTAATGGATAAGGAAATAAAACATTTGCAAAATCTAAAACTAATTAGAGAGCATGGATTTATAGACGGGCATTTCAGTATTGAAAGAAATTCTTCCTTTGTTTTCCTGTACTAAAGTCGGATCCAAATTTTCTATGTGTCCTGACAAGGTACCACTCCTTAGATGTGCTGTGAGGTTGAGGACTCAGCCTTCTTGCATTGTTTATGTGCTTGGCCAGCTTTCACTGGAGAGTATCCCCAGCTGGCAAAGTCTGCCAGTTTTCATGCGCAGATATTTTTCTTGGCGTGTTCTGCAGTTTTCATTCAGATTCAAATGCTTCATCCCTTTGCCTTGGAGATTATTAATCTGTAATTTATTCAGGAAAAGTTTTGGCGCTCCTCCCCTTGTCTTGTTTACTGCTCTCATTCTTTGGAAATACAAATACATCTTTGGCGTAGCAGGTGCCATCTCTTTTAAACTTTGAGCAAACAATTAACCCATAGAGGATAAAGTGCTGTTCATTTCCTAGGGAATTGATATGTTTATTCTCAATATAAAGGTGTTCCATATCTGTTGAACCTTTTATTTTCATATTTATTTTCATATAAACATGTATATTTCCAATAATTCTTGATAAATGCAGGTCACATTTTCCATCTTGTTATTACTTTTTCAAATCATATTTGTTTTTCATCCTGGCTAGGATGTATAAATCCAAATTCTATTTTTTTATTGATACTTTGACATTTACAGAGGTATAGGTTTCTTTTTTATACAACTTCAAGAATTCAAGAATTGAAGAAGGGAAAGAAAGACACTTTGTGTCAGCATAACCTTTATGTCTCAGTACTTTAAACACTCCTTCTCTGAAGGGAACGGATATAAACAACATAATGCAAAGACCTTTAGCTATTGTCATGGAGCTCTTTGTGAAGTTTAAAATAGATTCTTCCTTTTGAAGAGTTGATAATGCAGACTTTGTTCTCTAATATCATTCCAGTGGTATTCAGTAAATGTGGGATTCAGTAAATGACTACATACATAGACAATTAAAACATAAAGGAATATTTTTGCTTAGTTATTAGCTAGTTATTTTTGAAAGCATTACATACTGCCAGTAAAACTTGTTGTTTGTATGGGCCAATATGGTCTGGGGAATGTTTGAATATATGTGCCAAATTAGTAAACTCATTAGAGTGTAGTTAACATTGTAGCATTTATTTTGTCACAGCCAAAATCCATACGGCTACCCAATGCTGTTTAGATTTTTTTTTTTTCTTGTATGTGTCTGTGTGAGGAGACATTCTGCACCTTATCTGTCATTGCAGCATATTTGTATCCATGTAAGAAGGTAGCATTACCAGGACAGGTGACTGGGATCATTCTCCATCCCTATTACTGGAACCAGAAGAAGAGCTGTACTGGGTCAGACGAGAAGTCTGTCTAGCCTTCTGTGGTGTCTCCTAGCAGTGTGGTTGTAGGGAAGGCTATAAGAATAGGAAAAGCATCTCCAGAGCACTCCTCCAGGCTCCAGACCTCCACATGCATTCGTGGTTTTGTAGATATCTCTGATATTCCCTTGCTTCTTTTCTAAGCTGGAAGGCTTTGTTATATTCGTTTATTTCTCATGAACAAGTTGTATTCTTGTTTGTTTGTTTTTACAGTTCTAGTCTAATTGATTTGAAGACCCAGAACTCCCTGTTTTCAAAATGGAAGCACAGCGAGGAACTATACACTCCTGGGCACTGCTTTGATGTTTCCTGATTAGAATTCCAAAATAGAATTCCCTGATAGATAACTCATCAATGATGAGCTCAGCGCTTATCACTCTGAGTATAGAGTTAGATTGTGTTTTTCCATTTTCATCGATTTATATTCATCTGTGCTCAGGCATACGCAACTCCTCCAGTGGGCAGAGGAGGCTGGCATTAGAATGGAGAGTTTGGCTATTAGGACTTTTGTGGTGGTGGTGCTTAGAGGCGTAGGGTGGAGAGATGCTAACTGTGGGGGTTGAGTGCCCCTGTTACTTCTAAATCCTGTTTCTGTTCTCTAAAGCTGTTCCCTGATCTAACCTCAAAGCATCATGGTATCAGTTTTGCACATTTTTAACTAACATGTAGGACTTCCATTTATATGACTTGGGCATGACAACTGTGTGATATTTAGTGGTGTGTGGGGAATAATAAGTAGAAGAATAACTTGATTGGGAATCTGACATTGGGAACATTTTTTTTATTTTGAAAGTAAAATGCACAGTGTGCATAAAATCAGTTTGAAAAAACAGTTTCATAACATTATAATGAAGATACTTCAAATGTCCTTTTTTTTTTTCTTTCTTTGTCCTTACTAAGGTAATAATAAATACATAATACAAGAGAAGGTTTTAAAAAAAACAAAAAAACAAACAAAAAAAAAAAACAAAAAAAAAACAAAAAAAACCCCAAACTTCTTCTGTGTAATACATAGTATCTTGACTTTTTCAATTTAGAACATGTGTAATTATGCATATATTATATATATTTTGTACCGATCACATCCTGAATAAGAATATCCCATCAAACATCCATTGTGTGTTGTGATCATGACTAAATTTATAGCCATCAGAAGGTACCTACTAAGGTTTAATTGCCTATAGGAATTAGAGTTTAGAGGAGGTATTTAGAGAAAGAGAAAAGTGCCTACTGGCTGGGATCACATTAGTTCTGGATGAAGTCCAATTCCTGACAGAAATGTTATTTTTATCTGGATCACATACTCAACAGCAGTGGGGCTCATTAGACAGCACCATATTCACTCTTTTAAGTGAAGACTTATCATAGGGACACATAGCTGGAATAGATCATATGGACCATTGCATCTTGTCCTTTACGGACTCAGGAATCTGTGTCATAGCTGCTCTATCTGGAGGGATTCACTGTCCATCAATTTTGTGAACTCTTACCACAAGCCACAGAATGCTTCCCTGCAGTGTGAAAAACCTTACAGTTTGTAATACCATCCAAAACATTAAAACAATAATGTTGCAAGAAGAAAGAGGGCAAAAATACTGAGACAATCTTAATTTAGAACACACGAGAGTAATTTGATTATACTTGTATGCCTTCTATGTTGTTCTGTGAAGGCATTTGAGCAAAACAGTTACTGTCATAGAACTGGTATTCTAAATTTAAACTTTGGAGAAGATGGGAATAAAATTAAGTTTTAGTTCATAACTATGACTGCTTTCACTGGGAATCTGTTTCCAAGAAGTATCCTTAATTTGAGAATAAATGTAGTCTTTTTTTAGCATATAAGGAATAGTTTTGCAGAAATATTTTTGAAATTGGTTGCAACAAAAAACAATTTCTTACACATTATTGTTTGTGAAGAATTTGTCATTATAAATAATGCTCATAAGTAATAGTACTTAAAATTAACAAAGTATATGTATGGCCATGCATTACGTCATTTATTTAATCCTTTTAAGAGTGTCAATTCTGTGATATTATCTGCATCTTATATGAAACGGTGGACAGCGTTTCTATATATTTTGCAAATAATGAGATAGACTCTTATCGTTAACTCCAAAAACTATGCATTTAATAATAACCACTGAAATTTTCAGTGATCCAGAGTAGTAAAACTAAGAAATGATGATCACAGTCAAATGATAGGCTGACATCCTGTGATTCTGGCCCTGCTAAGATGAATATAAAAAAGTGAACAGTGAGAGAGCAGCCAGTGGTGCCTGAACTCAGGTGCTACTCTTTCAAAGTTTAGGTTTTTTGAGTTTATTTGTTAGATCAAGCAAAATTCTGAAGTAGGAAGAAATGATGATTGGTATTAAAGTGATGCATCATGATGCTGAATCTTCAGGTGCGACCTCTGCTTTTGTGGATTCTGTCTTGCTTTTGATGCCTATTATAATTATGTAGTTGTTCTTGGGCTTTAGACCGGCAACTTGTAAAAACTGCAGTAGAAGCAAAATCTAGGAGGAAAATTTAGGCTTTGGTTGTATTTAAAGCATAGTTTAGTTAGAAAGAAATGTGTTTATTATTAACAAGCAAAATTTATAGTTATTTTCTGTGAATTTTCCCCAAGCTATATTTGTACTGTGGCTCTAATATTAGCAAATGTATAGAAAAGCTTTCAGCTTTTAAACTTCTAATCATCTGAGAGAGTCAGTTCAGGATTTAGACCAAAATTAATTCATGATTTTGGAGCTGTAGATTACCTGTGTTCTGCATGCGAGGCTTCCACTGATATATGTGGAAATTTCAGTCGTGTGGATCAGTGATATTTTATAGCTCTTGAGGCAGGCTTTGGTTAAGTGATTTTTCTGTCAGTTAATGTGGGAATTGATAGGGACTTGTATTTGAAATGCCATTTTCAGTCATAGTTTCATTTTAGAGAGCCAAAGCCAAAAGATGCATGGACCTGATATTTAAGTAATTTTCTAACCTTAAGATTTTTAGCTAGGCAATTTTCCTCAAACCAGTCTTGCATATTTAAAAGAAGAATTATATGTAGATGTGAAGATAAGATCTGTTTTGGAGGTTTTGTACAAAAAAAGCTTGAATTGATTTTTTTTTTTCTTTTTTCCCTTTTTACCTAGAACTTGCTGCGTTGGAGCCTTGTTTATGACTTTACTCTCTATATCAAACTTGAGGAGAGGTATTAGAACTTAATCTCCTGCTTCTTAGAGAATTAATATTTCAATTGTTGAGTCTCTCTCTATAATACTTAATTCCAGAGTATTTACTCCTGTACTCTGCTGTGTGTTAATAGTCAGGTATGCTTTGTTAGCTTTTTTTTTTTTAATTAATGCCATGGTGGTAAAAATCTTAGAAACTAGCACAACCTGGAGAATGCTTTTGTTACTATTCAATATTTCTTACACTACACAGGTATATATATATTCAGTGATGTATGAAATTCTTGTAAAAAAATGTTAATCTATGCCCCTTCCTAAATCATTATTTTAGGGAAAGAGAAATATGTGACAGAAGTGAGCTTGAGCTTAACTCAAGAGTTACTCACCTTGTTGTCTACCCCTTTTATAGCATTTCAGAAAAATTCCTGTTGTTTCCTATGAAAGTGTGCCTTGGGGATCAGTGGGTTGGGGGATTTCAAACATGCTTAGGACACCAGCAGTCACACCTGGTGGTGACTACAGTGGAAGATACTGCAGAAAGGTAACTGGTGGAGTAGAAGTTGTTTGCCAGCATTTTTCACCAAATGGGAAGACCTAGCTTGTCTGGGAAAGGAAGGAGAGAGGAAGAAAAACTGACATATTTCAAATATGTCCATTTATTTATTTATGTCTTGCATAAATAGTGAGGGCTTTTATTTTCTTCATTTCATTGAAATGAGATTCTCTCATTGAAATGAGGATAACTACTATAAGTTCCTAGTTTGCTTTTACTGTACATCCTTTCTTTTGCAGCTTGTTTCTGAAAACATCTGGTGTGTACAGAGATAGTCAAGGGGAAGTTGTTAGCATTTGTTTAGCAGTAGAAAGGTGCTGCCTGGATTGTCATCATTTCTTTATGTTCTGGGACTTTTCTGTTTTAAAATATTTAAATTTCTACTTGGGATGGTTGCATCAGTTATAATGGTATGTGAAAACTCAATCCACACATATATTTACCAAGCACTAGGACAAAAAATTCTGCTTTTTGTAAAAGAGGGGAAAAAACCCTAGGCAAATTTGAGCTATTCCACATTGTTAAAATGATTGCATAGACTGTATTATTTTGTGGAAATGACATTCTGAAGATTGCCTCTTGAAAGAGCCAAAGTGCTACTGTTAAACATGGTTCGTGAGAGCAAACAACAGATTGACTGGCAGAGCTCAGCCGCAGAAAATAGTTGGTGGGAATAAGCACACACAGTCAAATAAAATCTGTTGCTGGCTCTTCTGTGCGTGTGCGAGATACTTGCAGTCATTCCCTTGATAGGTGACAGTGCAGTGGGAAATGGTTGTGTGCTGGAGAAACACTGTGGGAATTCTGCGTTGTCGCTGGTAGAACCTGATTCCGTGACAGAAGTGCTGGGATTCTGCTGAGCTGGGGAACCACCAGTGCATCCGTGTCCTCTCCCCTGTTGCCAAATGTGAGAGCTGGAGGTGACCAAGACCAATGTGTCTCTCACCAAAGGTGACTCTCAAGCTGCAAGCAGAGCAATGCGCCATGGTTATGGAAAGGACAGAATGGGATGTATTTCCTGTGTGAGGGAATAAGTGAGCACTGAGCAAACTTCAGAGCACAAGGTGAACAAATAAAATGTTGTGCTGAGTGGTTTAGCAACATCTAGTTAGAGAGAAAGGGATGTGGTGCAGTGCTCAGCAGGAGGAAGCCTCATGGGATCAAGGCTAGCCTAGGAGTGGAAAGGGCAAAGAGTCTTTGCCAAGTGAAAGAAAGCTAAGTCTTCATGTCAGTTTGGGAATTGCTGCAACTTCGTGCCAGTCGATTAGGAAATATTTTATGATGTTTTGCACATCACTATTACTAAAATTTCAATTCAGACCCATTTTGACAGGGAGATCATCTGAACGATTGAAGCATTCCTAAATATAAAGAGCGTGCTCCCTACATCATGATTTTTCAAAAAGAAATTTCCAAACCCTGAACACCTATTTGAAAAGTATACTGCAAAAATAGCTGTGCAAAGGAGTGGTTTTGTTTTTTATTTTGGATTCTAGATGCCTTCTATGTGGCGTAAAATTATTATCATAGAATGATTGAGGTTGGAAGCGCTCTCTAGAGATCATCTAGTCCAACCTCCTGCTCCAGCAGGGACACCTCGAGCACGGGGCACAGTCGCATGTGACACGGGGTCAAATCCAGGTGGCTGGTGGTGAATGGCTCCAGAGAAGGAGACACCACAACCTCCCGGGGAAGCCTGTTCCAGTGCTCTGTCACCCTCGCTGTTAAGAAGTAAAGGAGAATATTAAAGTTCTGTGGTAATGTTGTTACTGTCACCTGGTGTTATACTGGCTATCATGTGTGGACAGCATGGATCAAGGAATATTACTCCTTTGAACTCGACCAGATCACTTGACGAAAAAATACTAATATCCTGAGAACATTGCTAATTCTGAGAAAACACTGGAAACATTCTTACACAATAACAGCTTTATGAAGTTAACAGGGAGGCTTTTGTCCTAATTATGTCTAAATGAGACATGAGGTAATATGAAGGTTATAATGATGCAGAAGAGTTGTTATTGAAAAGGGGGTTCAGATGACTTCTCCAGGGAACTTCTGGGAATGCTCTTCTGGGAATGTGTTATAAAAATAATAAATCTGGAATTAAATCAGAACTTTATGGTTGCTTTTTATAGAGATCTCATGCTCTAAGGTGAATAAATGCAGAAGGTCATGGCAAGTTCATGGCACTGAAGTTTATAGTTGCATTTTATGTGGGAGAAAGAAATATTTTATTCTTAAAAGGGAGTAGACAATAACCAAGCAAGACCCTTTCTTTCCCTCCCCCGCCCCCGATGTTCTGTTGAGCAGTTGAAGTACACCAAAGGTATTTGGCATAGTAAGATTTGTTTACGGTATTGACCCTGTGGTTGACAACTCCAAAGAGCTTTTATTTTTTTTTTCCAAAGTTCTTTCCCTGGCTTTGTGATTAGCACTGATTGCAGCATATCCTGTGGATGGACTGAGATGGCATTAGTCATATGTGAGGGTGACATTAGACTGTCACACACAAATGTTTTGCTCATGGTCAGCTGGCAACAGGTCTGTGCCTGTTCACATGTATGGGTAGGGGTACCATTGCTATGCTGAGCAGGAAGGAGGGTGCCAGCAGGACTCCTTTCCTGGGAAAGGGGAAGTTTGGACTCGCTGCACGGCCCCAAGCCCCAGAGTGGGGATCCTGGTCGACCTTTGCAGGCATGAGGCTGTCCCATGTGCGATGTTCAGTGTTGTACACTAGCTTCTTTGGGAGCAGAAATAGACTAAGGAGATACCTTAGTCTCAGTGCTACAGCTAAGGATTGCTAAATTTCAGAATAATACTCAGAAGAGTAATTAAGCTAGGTAGATGAGTATTTTGGGACACATTGTTCCATTTATTCTTTTAAGGAGACTATTCTCCATAGAAATCACTGGAGAGTTCTTCCTAAAACAGATGGCACAGTGTGCACCATTGTACCACAATTTTCATTGTAAAATGCTATGGCCCAGGGCAAACTTACCACAAATGGAGCAATTGTGATGTCTCAAAACAGAGAATAAATGTGTTTTTGCAACCTTTGATATAACTGAAAAATATGCATAACTTGAAAACTAACCAAAACATCCCCCCCATTGTGCTAAGCAAGAAGAGCTTGCTATTTTATTTTAGGGGCTGCAGGACTATTTTGAGCCTCCTAGAATATTAACTGTTTTGGCTACTCAGAAAAATAAAATGAGAAATAAAAAATCCTATACCTCTGAAATGAATAGTATCACCTGCAATCAAGACTAGCAAGAAAACACAGTTGACTTTCTTTTGGACTTTTTGACAGGAAAAGAGCATATATTTTGTGTTAATATTTTTTTACTGGAACTTTGTTAGATTGATATAGCATACTGTACAGGTATGAATACAGAAATATTTAAAAGTAATGTGATTCATAATTAATTAATTAATAAATGCAATACCTATCTGTGCCAGCCTTGACTTAGTATTCAATAAGCAATAGTACTGCAAGAGGTTACTGTAGGGAACCTATAGGTGAAGCCTGTTGTTTAAAAGGGTAGATATGTCATGAATAATTAAAATAGGGGAGATATATGTAAAAATAGCATGACGGTCTGTTTATTTTCATCAGAGTATTCCAAGGTGACAAAATATGCATGTATTTAAATGTATCTATAGATATAGCTGTTATTAAAATTATAGTTTAATTATTAATAATTAGTTAAAATTATTAACTTTATCATATGTAGGTTCTAAAATATTGGCCAGGTATAATACTAGGATAATTCAGTGTGTGTGTGTGTGTATATATATATATATATTTTTTTTTTTTTTTGAGGATAATGGGAACCATCAAAGATCCCAGTCTCTAGAGTGGGCAGGTTTTTGTTTTGTGTCCTCTAAGCCGTTGCTCAGTACCTCTGCCTTCCCTTAGTTTAGGGAACCGCTACAGGGACAAAGAAGTTGGTGCATTGGGAGCATTTCTGGCATGTGGGGTCTGGACCTTCTCTGCTTCCTCTCAGCTATGTTTTGAGCAGGGCTTGGGCTTTCACACCTCCCTGGGAAGGAGCTGGAGCTGCTTAATCTGGGAGGGACTTGGTGCATTTTCCAAGTAGATCCCCAGCATGGAATGCAGGAATTGAGATGCGGCTCCAGATTCCCTGAATGCCAACCAATTTGGCTATGTGTAGCTGAATCTGTAAGGGATAAGTGGCCTCAGCAGCATATACTTTCTTTGAACCATTTCTTGTTTCAATTAATGGAACATTAACTAAAGCTGAAATGAGAAAGATAGAGGGAAATTTAATTAAAATTCATTGCTTTTAGTAATAAAATATAAATGATAAATTTTATATTATGCAACTTTATTGTGAGCTACTATATACATGTCAAGCTTTTTCCAGTTCAAAGATAATAGGCAAGAATAAAGCTCTTAAGAAGTGAAACTGGTTTATTTCCTTACATAAATTAACACTGTTCGTGGGTTTAAATATATTCAGTTAGAGGTCTCAGTTCAGTTCTTGAATTTTCCACGCGTTTCTTGTGTGATAGTGAGCAAGTCATTTGCGAACCAATTTTTCAGTATGCCTAGTGAACTTACAGCAATGATGCTAGCTGAATTCATAGAATCACAGAATGCCTAAGGTTGGAAGGGACCTCTAGAGGTCATCTAGTCCAACCCCCCTGCACA
>JAWLRI010001080.1:1296813-1333756 GCA_034781795.1 Crypturellus tataupa
TCCTGTGGAACTTTTGGTGTTTAAGTTTGTGGCCATTTCCTCTTGTTCTGTCACTGGCCACTACTGAAAAGAGGCCATCCTCCTCACTGCCTCCCTTGAGGTACTTATACACACTGATCAGGTCCCCTCTCAGCCTTCTCTGTTCCAGGCTGAACAGGCCCAGCTCCTTCACGTTGGCCATTTTTAAAAATTCTGCAAAAGAGCTCAAGTATCCATTTTTAGGAACTCCGAATCTCCAGTTTGTTTCTTCAGAATGGGATATATATAAGCAAACTTAAGGAAAACCCAATGTATTTAGGCAGTGTGGGACACCATGGTGCAGCTTTCTTCAGAATGGGATATATAAGCAAACTTAAGGAAAACCCAATGTATTTAGGCAGTGTGGGACACCATGGTGCAGCTTTCTTCAGAATGGGATATATAAGCAAACTTAAGGAAAACCCAATGTATTTAGGCAGTGTGGGACACCACAGTGCAGCTTTCCTGTTCTGGGACACATCGTGACCACAGAGGAATGGGCAGTGCCCAGACTGCCTGACTGCCACTCCGGCAGTTGCCGGATTTCTACCTGGTGCTCCCTGACACCCAGTGAGCCACTTACCGCTTTGAAGCACAGATTTGGTTGAAGGTGTATGACCTGCTAGGGGTGGATATCTCTAGATGCAGGATATGTTTCTTTTCCCCTCTGTCTTTTTCTTTCTTCCCTTTTTGTGCGCTTAGTAGTTGTCCTTTGATTTTTAGCAATGGATAGAACAATGCTTATTGCTGGGCATACTTCAAATGATAAAAGATTGCAGGCAGGTTTAGCTCTCTTTTTGTTTATTGCAAATATCAGCATAAAGAAGAGAATTCTTTATAAAAGGCAGTCAGGCACAACAAAAATGTATCTGTGAACTATCTATTGGAACTTCTAAAACAAGTTTATCTTAAATGTACATCATACTTTTGAACATGGAATTTTACTAGGTTTTAGGTGATCTTTGATATTCTATTTGAATAGCAAATAGAAGAAAATTGTTCTCGCTTTTTTCTTTCTATTCTAACAAGTTTTTTTCCGAAATAGTGACATTAGTGAACTGAATAACTTATGGATTACATAGCTTTGATATTCATCTGATACAAAGATCAGTAAGAGGAATGAACTTTTTCAGTTTTCAGTTTTGCATGATTTAGTATATAACAAATGAAGAAGAATGCCTCCTTTAGAAATTATAACTCATTTAATGAACAAAACAACCTATTCTATTAGAATAACTTTGATTTTTAAATTCAAGAATTCTCCCATCCACAGAAATTAGATTTATATGGGTGGTCCTAGAAAAAAGTTATGCATGTAAACCCTGTGCTTACTGATAACAATAGACCACCCAAAAGACTTGAAAATCTCTCAATTTGAAAACTTTTATAGATCCATTCAGGATGAAACAATAGAAATAAGTCTCTTAGCCCTCCTAAATCTGCTTGCTAAAAATATTTTCCCTCTTGCAAGACTTCAGTTAAATTCAAACACTGTAATATGTATATTTCATATGCAGACTTTTCATAAAACATCCAAATCTTTAGTGACGTCTTGGTACAGGACAGGTAAATGAAGGAAATTCTACTATGGTGTTTACTGACACTGTGTAGACTGCTCTATAGTCTGAGCTATACAAAGGAATTACAGCAGAAAGTGTTGAACAACAATGATAGATAAAATATGACTTACTGGTCTCATGCCTATTCGTAAGTACCAAGGATTTTTTTCATAGTTTCTTTCTAATAATAAAAAGCCAGAAATAGACCTTGTAGATGATTCTATAATTTGTAGGGTACTGTGGAAGTACTACTAGGCTATTTTTTTAACCTTTCATCCTTGTGTTATTTAGGCCAAGGGCCATTCATTGAAAGAAAGGGCTCTCAAACTTGCTGCTGCTGCTTTTTTTTTTTTTTTTTTTTTCTTTTAATTCCATTTAAACTAGTAACTAAAGCAGTAGTAGGATCATAAAGTGTGATGTATAGGAGACAATGCAAGAGCACTTGAGCTTCTTTGAAGTGTCAAAATACTATTTTAAATGCTAAAGCTGGAACTCAGGCTAAAGCCCATGAATGCTTTATGGGAATGAACAGGAACAGAAAATGCATCAACACACCCCAGCAAAAGTGAGGGGAATTGTTTCCAAGTTGACAAAACTATTGTACTAGGGTGAGGTTCTCTGACAAGTGCATACATAAGGCAAATGGCTTTTTAGAGTATCAAACAATCAAAAACTTTGCACAGGTTTATTCTTTGCTTTTACTTGGGTAATGTTCTCCATAGTCTGTTCCTGAGTCGCTCAGTAGTGTTTGCAAGAAGAATTGATGGTAGCAGAACTGAGCCTTGTCTTCACCAGCTCCCAAGGGCAGGCAGTGCAGTGGCCCTCGAGTGCCGGGAAAAGCTGAGGCAGAGACCTCTACCTTCACTTGGCTGTGGGACTGCTGCTGCCAGCCGAGGTCTTCTGCCCGTCTTCTGGAGCCCGTGCTGCCCCTTTGCCCAGCCCCTCCTGCTGCCTTTCTGTGCAGGGGTCAGCACTGGGTCTGGGCTTGGGGGAGGTCAGGAGAAGGGCGAGGAAGCCGTACCCTGATGGGCTGCATGTGGCTTGTGTTGTCTGGCTTGTGTCACCGAGCCAACTGCTGTCCCTGGCCTTGCTGAGAGCTTTTTACTGAGGAACACTTGAGTGCTGCATCCAGCAGTCTGCTGCCTGCTGGCTGCCTGCCTTGGTCCTCTTCTTTTGGAGTTTTGCTGCATGCAGGATACGTATTTCTATGTGCCTTGTGTCCTTTGAGGTAAAACTTGTTGGTTTCAGGATCATCTATTCAGTCACAACACTGAATGTCTCAAAACCTAGAGATAAAGCAGGGAAAACCAGTTAGTAGTCCCTAACATGTAGTCCAGAGCTGCAATAGGGTAATAACTACTCTTTTCTGCCAAATTATAAGATAAAGTAACATAAATAACTTAAGGTGGGATAATTGATCTTGAATTTTTCTACACCTGTTTTTCAGATTTGAGGGAAGGCTTGTGTGTCTGAAACCTTCATGTGTTACTAAAATACATTACTAGTTTCAGAAAAATCCTGCCTTTCTCATATATTTAGGTAATCATACTTAAAAGAAAAATACTATTAATGTCAAGGACTACTGCATAAAAGCATAAACCTAGATATGAGGAGAATTAATTAAAATTAAAATGGCAACATTTTTGGAGACAAGATAAGTAGGTGGAACTGCAGAAAAAAACGTGTGAGGAAAATGACAAGGGAAATGGAATAATAAAAATGAACCAAATACAAAGTCTTTATCCAGAAAAAATAATATATATTAAAAATGCAAGAAAAATATATTCTAGCTTAGGCTAAAAAAATCTCAAGGGACAATTGGGAAAAAAGATTTCTTTTTTTCTTTTTTAAGTTTAAATGGTAAAAGGAGGAAGAAACAAAGGAATTGGTGAAATAAGATAATATTTTGAACTGAACTCAGTGAGAAAGAAAACAAAATTAGCCTGAATAAAAATGCAATTTAAATACAATACAATTATCTTTTCTGTTGAAGTATTTTAGTCTGCATGTTTTAGGTATCTAAAAATTTCAGAGAAATATGTGGCATTTGTTAGCGCCGAAAAAAATCTGGAGTTTGCTTAACCCGTTTAAATGTTTGGTAAAGGTCTAAACGCTTATAATATAACTACTGTTCATGCCCTTGTATCAGTAGATGGAGGTCATGCGTTTTGGGTCATCTTATATTCATCTGAAATACTCATCATAGCTAACGCAATGTTGTCCCATCTGAGAGATTTGCCAAAGTATTACAGTCGTGTTTAGAATCTGTAAGTCTTCCCCAGAGAAAAACAAATGATTTCTAATTAATGAATTAGAGAATGTGCTTTTCTCCCTGACCAAATCTCTCGTGTGAGGTTCCACAAAAGTTAGTTCCCTGGATGGTTTGGGGTCAATTGCCTAATGGAAGTTGATGAGGATGTAAGGTGATATAGGAGACAGGAATATTTATGCTATTAGAAGAGGTGAAAGAGACAAGCTACCTGTAAGTACTAGTTGTGGGTAACATGAGTTGTGAAAAGGTGTGAAAGGCGAATCATGGATTTCAGCACTGCCTGGATGTGTGTGGGAAGTTGAGGAGCGGTGCCTGCAGGATGCTGTGTCTGCTCTGCCCTTCTTCTCCTAATGTTGCTTCAGTAAAACTGTCTTGCTCATATAATATGATGCTTTCACATTCTCATCATTGGAGGAGGTGTGCATATGTCATCAACTCAAATGCTACGAATACACAACTGATGATGATTACAGATTCTTTACAAACCTCAGAAATTAACAGCTGCCAGGAACTAAATTTGAGCAAGACAGATGTTGTGCTGGTAAAGAGAGATTAATACTTTGAGATGCTACTGCTATCACATAGTTTGGCTGAGGATACACATTTCAATGGCAATGGCCTATCCCACTTTTTTCGTATCCTTTTTGATAATTCACTGTTTCTGAGCTCTTTAGTAGTAATATCAGAGAATAAAAATGAAGTCACTTCCCGTCATGTAGAAGACTCCACTCTCTCTGTGGATGGTGACATAGCGTAGGCTATTCACAGCTCAGGGCTCCAAAAACTTAATCAGGTTCTGCATGAAGCTATCTCCCTGGGTGTGGAAGGAGGACAAAAAACATTCAGCTAGTAGAAAACCTTGTAGCATGCCCATCTACCACAAAATCCATTAACCTGCCCATTAACCTGTTCTCTATGCTCTGTGTAGATTTCCTGTTGAAGATTAAATCAGCTTCATATTATCACATCTTCAACTGAAGTGCCATGTTCCTGGTATATTTTAAAAGTGCATAAAACTTTTTGGAATGAGGACAGCCGTTAACAAATCTTCTCCTCCAGCACAGTGGAATATTTTTGTCACAAGACTAAAGCATATCTCTTCAAAGGCTTATTTCCGACTGTGAGGCAGGAATTTCTGCCCCAGGAAATTAAGGATCATCAGAAATCTTCCCCAGTTGTAAATTACACTTTTCAGCTCCTCTTTCTTTTAATGTAACCACCCCTAGAGCACCTAAATATGGAGAGATTAATTAAAGCAAACAATTAAACAAAAAGCACGTAGCTTATCTCCAACAAAAGGACTCTAGCAAAGTTAATTGTTATGCTGAATTTATAGTTCATCCCAGGAGAGGGAAGAGGAACAACACAGGGCAAAGAGGAGTCAAAAAGCTTAATATTCCCTGATGTGGACTCAGATACTTGTGATGCCAGTAGTGTAGAATCTGCGTAGAATCCCCTCAGAAGGATATGCTGCCAAAGCTACCTGTTATGAAAGGTGACAAATTCATACTTTTGAAGGTGGAGTTTGCCTCTAAATTGTTTATTCTCTTCTGCTCTGAGCTTTGAAGATTTTTAGGTGGATAAAAACATGGTAGTGTGTAATTTATGAAGAGTTTTGATTAATTCTTTTGGCAGGATGATTTATCCAGTGGCTTGCCACATTTGCTTGGTTCCAAAAGAACTATTATATCTATCAAATACATTAGTAATTTGTAGCAGATTATTTTGTGTCATTATTAACACCAGTCACATGCTGCTGATTCAGCCCTCTTTTAAAAAGAGTACTTAGAACTTCACGTTCAGGTGACATACTTTGTATTTCTGAAACCTGCCTATTTTCAAATATTACCACCCTTTTCCTAGAAATTCTTTTGTCTAAACCCCATGTTTTGGTGGGTTTGATCTTTGGTGTGACCTTTCCAACTCCCTTCCTTTTCAGCATATTTGTAAATAATAATTTAAATGCTAGAACCTATGGACAGATTTGCTAATGAAAAAGTGATTGATGAAAAATGACTTTTTTTTAAACACTAACTTATCAAATTTCATACTTTCACTTTTTATTTATTTATTTATTCTCAAAATTGTAATGCAGGAGTTTTTAAGGCCATCACTCTATTTGCCTCATAAGCACAAAGTAAAACCGAGCATGAAATATGTTAACTTGTTTGATTCAATTATATTATTGAAAGGAAGAGGAAAACTTCTGATGGCTACCTAACCTACAGTGCGTTAGCATATATACAACCTTGTGTTTTCTTGTCCAGAGTCCTATGCCAGATTCGTTTATTTCAGTATTTCTTTTAGTAGAAGAAGAGAAAAGAGAAAAAAATCAGATGTAGTTCTTTGACGTTAGTAAATTTTAATGTAATAACTTGGAAATAACAAGCCTAGAAAGGGTTTGAAAAATCTGAGATGTAAAGTTGCCTCTAAAATACTCATGTAATGAAATTAAGGTATACTAAAGTATAGTTAATAAATGTACTCCTGTATTTAAAATATAATCAGATATATTAAGTGGTTTTATTAAACATATATCTCTATTTTTTTTTCCTTTTCAGTATATTCCAATCAACTTTTATTGGTCTGTAGCATTTGTTGCTATTATTTCTCTATCACAAAAATAGATTAATAAAATGTTTTCTCAAAGATTCAGGTATTATACTTAACTTGACACAATAGCTTTTGTGCTATGTGTCCCCAGTGTTTACTGATATGCTCCACATAAATAATTTGAGGAGGATTAGAATAATTGCTTCTCTGAGGAACACAGTCCAAATCTTTTTTATTAAAATGTTAATGGATGTTCTTATCTATCCCAAACTAGGACACTTGAGGTTTGAAGTAATCAAAAAATATACATGCATTTGAGTTGTGTTGAAGTTTCTTTAAATTTCATGAGAGAGACTTTCAGCGAGGTTAGAAGTTTTTTTTATTGATTTCAGTGTATCAATGTTTAGATTTCAAAGTTATGATAATTTACATCAATAAACATCTTTTGCCAAACTGCAAAAGAATGACACTAGATTCCATTCAGAATAAACATTCAGCTAATAGTATCTGAAGTATGGCTGATGAGAGTCTGTTTTCCAAAAGGTTTTTGTTTTCACAAATAGCCTTGTACACTTATATATTTTGATTCAGCTGGTTTGATAAAAACAGCCTTAGGATAGAGAATATCCTAATTTGTCATTCATTGCCCAGAAAATACTGCATATTTTGAATATAATTGCTTAAATAGAGATTTTAAAATAAGATCAAAAGATGATACATTTTATATGTGAATTTTAAGTTCCTCTTCTATAAGTATTCATTAAATATGCACTTTTTCATTGTTGGATTAAATTTGAAAAAGACACTGAGTCTTCAGAGGAAAATAATTATGTTGTCAGTAAAGGAACACTGCTACTTCCTGAACTGATTTCAGGAGCTAATACTGAAGTCTGTCAATGTGTGGTACCTGACATGTAAAAAATCACTTTTGGAAAATCCATGATGTCACCCACACTGAAATCACAGGACCCCAATAACCATGGTGAAATTGCAGGACACGATTGAAGTAAATGTCAAGTACATTCTATATAGAAAAGTTAAATTATTGAAAAGCATAATTGCTTCAGCCTCCATAGCAATTAAGGTATAAAACATTCGGTGTTATTTATTTCTATTGTTCGGGCAAAATCACTAATTGGTCCTTTTGTGGAGAGCTATAGTCGCCTCTGAATGAAATTTGTTTCCTTATAGTTCAAGCTATTTTTATTTTTATTTTCCTAAGAAAAGCATGAACACATTTAAATGGATTTTCCATGGCTGGCTAAGTGAATTCATCACTTATTAACTTTAGTTTCCCACATAGCTAAGGAAACTCCCACATAGTTTTTGGAGTTAACAAATCAAAGAAAATGGGAGGAAAGGATTTGAAAGCCTTGATCAGAAGGCATCAGTCTTATCACATGGAAGATACTTGGTCTTACTTTCTAGGCTGTTTAGGCTTTCTTGCCACGGTTAGCAAGTAAAGAACCTTCAGGCATGCATTTCCGTGAAGGAACAGTTTCATGCATTCAGTCATTGCAATGGTGATGTGCCCCCAAAGAAGCCTGTCTCCTTTTCAGGAAGAAGCAGAGAGAGTTGGATGGGTTGAGCACCTGCAGCTTTCATAGCCCATGTGGTCATCATCTAGCATCAAAGTTTCAAGCTGAACCCAGTGCCACTAGTTGTTACTGTAGAACTGAGGACTACTGTCTTGTCCTGCTTTATGAGCTGTTATGGAATAGTTTGTTCAGCAAGACTGCTCTAGAGAGGACATGGCCTTTGCTTTTTTCATCCATCTCTTCTGCATTCCTCAGCCTGGTTTAGGGCTCTCTCAGGGTAGCTGAGAATCCAAATGGTATAAGGAATTCCTGGAAATCTAAGCTTGTTAGCATTGCTGGCTGAATGCTAAATAACTTGGTTATTAGAATTTCTAAACAAAGCTTTACTTGATCGTTTGGGTATGTGACCCCATAAGGATCGTGACAGAAAACTTTGTGTGTCCTGATGGTCCTGAAGGTATACACATTGCAAAAGGGAGACTTTAAGAATTCTTATTGTCAGGGGAGAGAGGAGGAAATTTTTTTACCTTTTTATTTCTCTTATTTGCAAGTTCTGCTACATTTCTGGTTAAAGGGATTGTGGATCTTACTGAAGCAGATGCTTTGTACAAACAAAATGTTTGCACAAATTCACGTTTCCTGGCAGGTCAAACTCAGAGGATCAGTGGTACAGTTCCTTGCCTGACATCCTGTATATTTTAACTGTATACTGTACTATGTTTTTCAAGAAGTAATTTATCTCTGCATGGAGAGGTCAAAGCACTATTTATATCTGTTTAGTGTTGTTGATCTTTATTTGCTTGCCAGTAAGCACGTTTGATTAATGCTTTAGTTCAAGATTTTATATTTCATTTGTTATTGTGTTATCCCTGTTACCACTTTCCTCTTCATGTTCTTGGCTTTAGTTCACTCACTGCATAACATACCTAAGAGTACTGAAATATAGAACACTAACACGCAAAAGAATGCATTTAAATTAAACTCTACTAAGAAAGTTGTAGATAATATAAATTAACATTTATGGGACTTAAGAATCTTGTATGAAATACTGAACATCTTGAAATGAAAGATTTACTGGAACAGATGAGACCATAGAACATAAAGTATGGGTTGATGGCTTTTGGCCTTACCATCTGTATAACGATCATATTGCTACCTATGTAAAGTGAAAAAAATGCTGCTATAAAAGCTGTAAATATGAATATTAATTAACGGATGCAGGAAGTTTCCCTTTTTTGGATCTGAGATCCCGCCTGTGAAACAGAGCATAGTAGAACATATAAAAAGGAAACCTCTATGAGATTCCTGTAGCAGAACTTTTCTTTCCGATTATGTTTGTGCCTGCTCCTAATCACGTACATGAAGATGATACAGAGGACCTGGCTGCAGCTCTCCAAGGACCCAGGGGGTTGTTCTCAGAGGACTGCCCATTTCAACATTACTGCTGCAGGCTTCAACTTGGTAAATTAGTTCTATTAGATTCCCTCCCAGTCTTTTATATTAAAGGCAGGTTTTGCCTTTGGAGTTTTTTCCAAGGTAATAACCTAGCCTTATATCTTCCATAGTAGTACTGTGAGTTTACACACAGGCTACATTTTTCTTCCTTGTGGACTGCTGAACTCATGCCAAATTTTTCCATTACCTTTCCATTATCAATCAGATCATGTATCTTTTCTCCCAAAACTTCTCTATTCAGCAGAGTCTGGGTGCCCAGTAAAAGGGAAAGTAAACCCTGTCTCAGAGGGGAGACTTTAGCTCTAAGGAAAGAGACCGGAAAGAAAAATGAGAGGAAAATATTTGTTTTCACTGCCCACATACTGCGAACAAGACATTCCACATGAATAGATGGATCAGCTTAGATCCCACACCGGTTATTATCTTGCTAGTGCTAACAATTCAAATAGTAGGCTGTTAATCATAAATATTTTCATTAAATAAATTAAATATCTGGCATGATTTCTAACAGTACAGCATTCAACAATGTTAACTTCTACAGCTAATGAGGATAATGTAATTAATAATGCAAGAAGTATTGCCAAATGAAATTGCTGTAGAAATTTTGGAATATGTCAGATCAACCATGTAAATATAAAAACATTATCAATAACACCTAACCAATTATCAAGAAGATGAGGGGGAGGGAGGAAATCTACCTGAAAATATAAGACTGTTCAGTATAATCTAATCAACTGTCAAAGGTGGAACACTTCTAATTTGATCAAAAAGTGTCTGTTGACCTAAGTGATTTTTTTCTCCTGTTGTAACTAAGAGGAATGAGGCTCCCAAGATGGGACAAAAGCTTTCTGCCTGGGCAGTTTTACTATTGGCCTGGTATTTATTGGCCTGTTTTTTTTTGTTTGTTTGTTTGTTTCTTTGGGTTTTTTTGTTTGTTTGGGTTTTTTTTGGTAATAAGATTCTCACAGATGTTTGAGGGATGACATGCCTTACCCTTAGACATCATTATCCAGGTTAATGTTACTTTTTAAAAATCATAATCCACATGCTCCAAATAGTTTTTGTTCAATTACTGTTTTTAAATATGATTCTTCTACCTATCTTCTTCTAATCTAACTTGAAAAGATGACAAGTGTACAAATCTCCTTTGCTTCAGATTTTATAAAGACAAGGCAACTGCCAAGGAGGAAGTCGAACAGCTAGTATTGTTATTCAGATAATCTTTCTTGAACTGTTAATGCCAATGTCAGTCACCAAGAGGGGGCTGGGTGCAGTAATGGTGTTCACTGGCACTGAAGTTGAGGTAAAATAATGCACTTAAATTTCAGAGATGCATATTGTTAATTGTATCTCTGATTTCTTAAAAATCCTATTTGGACTTTCTTCCAAGCTACTAAGTCTTTTCCCCCTTTCCCTCCCCCCCCCCCCAATATTTTCTCCCCCTCTCTCTCCCTCCAGCTACATTAGCCTTCCTCCTTAGCACTTTTTCCATTATTCTGTTCGTGGCTTCTTCTCTGAATTTCTCCTTTGCTGTTTTCATAATCTGACCCTCTAAATAACACCGTTGCCAAACACACAAAGAGATTCGTCTTGTATCTAAAATTAGCTTACTGTCCTAAACCTGTCATCTGTGCAACCTCTATAATCAATAAAGAATGAGAAATACCACAAGAAGGCAATTTATCACATTTTAAGATTATGTTGAAAATAGAGGATTAATGGTTCTCTGGTTCATCTGTCTCTCTTGACCGACAAAGAGAGAACCCTACATGACTATCTCGGATGAGATATCTGACTTTCAGTTTGCTGAAATTAGAAGTATACTACCTGTGGTGCAGTGAGTGGTGCACAACATATTACCTTTGTAAAGTCTATTCTGCGGTGTTCAAAAATACATAAAACCAGCATGCGATGACACCCACAATTTAATCTTCCTTCCTAAGTGGATTCTTGAGCAGTACCAACTGTTTTGTTTGATTTTATTTTTCAGTGATCTTTTCAACAATGTTTGGACAGATTATAAAAATCAATGCATGCTACTTCGTTAGAATAGTTAATTTCGTTTTAGAGTTGCGCAGAAAGAAGTGGTAGAGTACAATGTGACACTGTCAAAAATACTAGACAATGCCATAGTTTATTGTAAACCCAGGTGCCCAAATTCAGTTCTAAAATCATAGGAATTGAATCTACTTAGTGCTACTTAGTTATAATAGACAACTAAGTCTTCTTGTTGATGGTGCCTACCATTACAGTGGTTATTACTGGGACAGAAATATACCAACTCAGACTGTGCAGATACATCTTGATCATAAGCAGTGGATAATATTTGATTAGTATTGCCTTACAGAAACATTCGGAATTATAGTTTGGAAATGCATATTATGAATACTTATCCAAATATTTGTTATGAAAAAATATTTTATGAACAAATTCAGAGCAAAATTATATATAAGAAAAAATATGTTTATCAACAATAATTATTTCATTAGTAAAACCGGTATTTATACTTGTGATATTTGACTTTCTTTTAACAGTGTTGTAACTCACCACTGAATCAACAATTTGAGAACAGTTCATAGCATCAAAAACTTCCTTCGTGTAGACTGATGCCATCTCTGAAGTCTCCAAGCACTGTGAACTGAAACCACGAAACCATATGGAATTTATATCCTCTGGGTCGGCAGGCATGCTTTTCTGATATTTAACGAGGAACCTTACTGCCATTATGACGAACCAGGAGAAGTGGGTTAACCTTAGTCCTGGAGAATTCTCTCAGCTTCAGAAATATGCAGAATGTAAGTACTTACTCTGTGAAATATGTGATTTCACTGCTAATTCATAGTCAATAACTGCTAATTCATAGTCAATAACATTTTGAACTATGTTTTAAAAGGTGAAAGTGAAGCTATAAGGTATTTAACTCTATATTACTGTTATTATACATTGCATATTATTACTCATATTATTCATTGCTAAATGTCTGCTAATCCTTTTTTTCCCCTGATCAGTTATTCACTATTTAGTTTAGACTGGCTATGGATTACTAGATTATGGTTATTTGGAAAGCATAAGGCCTTTTTTGCTGTACTTTCTTATATTCACTGTAACACTTTATAGCCTTTATTTCAGAATTGGGCAGGAGGGGATTATAATTAAAAAAGACAGTTTCAGCCCTGCTGGAACCATTTCCAGAGAAAACATATCTAACTGCACAATCTGAAGGAGTTGTTCTCATGTGAAAGACCGGGAAATAAAAATCTCCCTATTCCAAAGGCAAGCTGAAGATCCAGTTCTTTAGCTATTACTCACACAAACTTTTCTTTAAGTTGCTTGAAAAAACAGAATAGAATTGCATGCTTAGAGGACAGATAAGAAGTTAGATTTAGGAGACGTTTTATAAAACTGGATGGTGGATGGCAGTGGAGCCAGCATAGTACACGAACATTTGTGAAGTTTTCCTGTTTGAAAATGTATTTTTAAAAAACGTCACAGAAAATCTTGTGAATGACTTGTTAGTAAAGCCAAGGTAAGATGAAGAAAATAGACTTTCTTTTTTATTTTGCCTATGAAATCTCAAAACATGCACAATTGTTTGTATTTCAATTGAGTCATCTAACAGAATAATCATGAATTGATGACTGAAATTAATCATATTTCATGCAAGCTATTATTATTGTGGTTCATACATTTTTCATTATATCAAGTTAGACTGAGTTTTACTTAATATTCTGCAATGTCATTGGGGGGGGGGGAAAAAAAGGCCAACTAAAAATATTTATCTGATGCATTCTGGAAAGGATATATTTGAGTCTTTACAAGGTTATAAAACTGTTCTGTAGTTCAAAATAAACTATGTATTAAGAAAACATTCTCTTTGTATCTATATATTGCCATCTTCTCTCGAAGGATAAGCTACAGGGATGATGTTTTTTTCCTGATATTGCTTTAAATCTCAATACTACTACCAAGCAGGGAGCTATTTAATTTCCCTTAAGAGTGGAATATAAGACCTGTTGAATAATTAATCAGTTATGTTCTGCTTCTTAAAGATCTGTCCTGAGTCTATGAAATGAACATGTCCATGGTTGTGTTTTTTTTTTTTTTTTTTTTTTTTTGCTTTTTTTTTTTTTGTTTGTAAAAAATGGAAATATTAAATTCACATGTCCCTTGTTGTGTTTTTTTTTTTTTTTTTTTTTTGCCTTTTTTTTTTTTTTCTGTCTAACATATGGAAATATTAAGTGCAGAGAAATCAGATGTGATTTCATGGACTTTCATAAAGCGTTAAAGGGAACTTTCTTTGATATTTCATTGCCATCACAGATCATGTCAATCAAATTCTTCGTAAGTTTGACGTGAATAATTTTTGTGTAGTAAACGGTTTAGCAGCTTTAGAGAACGTATTTACTTCTGCCTTTGAAGAGGTTTCAAAATGGTTCTTTGTTAATTTTTTTTAATATCAAAGATTAATGACTTCTAATATAGAGCTGTATAAACAGTTATGTTTTTTCTGTACATTGTTCTAATCCAAGTCTTCAGTGTACCATTTGCAAAAGCATTTGTCTTCTACTTTATGAGAAAAGGCTGTTGTTTGTTATATTCCTCTTTTTTCTACTCCCATTTCTTCCTCCAATATGTTTGCACAGACCATGTCAGAACTATTCCTTTAATAGAAGAAATATTTGTATTAGTATAAAGCATTTTGTGAAATTGGTTGGATTTGCTTATGTTCAGATTTGTGTATGTAAAGGAAAAAAAAAAATCAGGTTTGAGTGTATACATAAAGGAAAGCCATAATATCTCCACAGGGTATTTATTTAACTCTTTGCTGATTGTGTTTAAAAGGATATGAAATGTGATGTTTCTTTGTAGCAGCATTTGAAATCCTGAGGCAATTAGAAAAAAAAAAATCAACTGTTTATAAGGTTTAATATTCCAAGGGAGTATAACCCAGATATGGACCTTATTTTAAATGTGTGATCTGTACACTTTTTTTAAAAATATTATATTTTTAATTGGATCCAGCATTTTAGAATTTTTTACATTTTTACGTAACATGCAGAGATATGAAATATTATGCTAGTAATGACTCTATTCATTACTGTTTAGTAACTATATGGAATTTTATACAGTTTAATTATATAATTTGTTTGATACTTCACACTTCTTGTTGGACATTGCAAGATCCTAGGAGACTGTGGCTAGCTTGGCTATGTTTGCTAAAAAGCAATCAACAAAACAAAATAAAAAAGAAAGCTAAAAAGTACGTTGTTCTCCACAACATGACTTGACGTACCCCTGGGTCTTGTCTCATGGTACAGCCCTGCAGGCCCCAGGACTGTGATGTGCTTCTGTGCACAGTATCAGCCCTTCATTGCGCTCCCTTGTCAGTAGTGACTGCTTCTTGTTGCAGGTGGTGAGACAAAATTGTGGTGGGCCTTTCTCAGTGGCATTTTACATTATAGCATTAATATTCTGCAACAGTATTAAAAGGAATGAAAAGACCAGGAGATAAGTTATCTGAGAGCCTCTGATGAGTCTTGAAGACTCTTTGACTCTCCTAGAAAGGAGAAAATTTCTGGGTTGTAGAAGGTAATGCTCAAAGGATGTTTGATTTTGTGACAAATGCCTATCAACAACTGTCAGTTATGACCCCCAGCTTTGCCTCATGGCTGGCATGGAAGGTCCTGATTGCTAATTATATAAAGGAGTTTGGTTCCATCAAAGTGTTCTGGAATGCATTAGGGAAGCTTTATCAAAAAGTGATTCATTTTCCACCTACCTGCTTTTTTACTGGTGATTATCATTTCTTCTACCTTTCATCTGCCTATAATTTGATGTATACATACTGTACTTGCTAAATCCTACCTAAATGACAACTTCATTTTAACTTCAAAATTTTTTTAACAGTTGCGGTTTTTGAATTTAAAAATATAATAGTCATACTTCCTATTTTATTCCCATTTATGTTGTTTATTTTGGACCTGATTCAAAGGTTAGAGTTTCTCTAAAACCTGTTTGCTTGAGTGCTAGTGGCTTTGGATCATACCCCTAGTCATCTACTCACTATGATCACTGGAATCAGAATGATTTTTGTACAACAAAGAGAAGTTTGTTCTGAGATTGTTTTTGTAAGATTATTATGCAAACTTAGAAAACATAAACATAAAGGTGATTCAGAACTTCTGCTAGTGTTGATGATAGTAAGCAAAGACCTATAACAGAGATGGCATGTGTGGAGATGTCTTGAGCTAACTAGTAGGATGCTCTAGGCACAGGTTGTATTTCAATTTCTGCTTCTCTTTGGATATTAAGTACATTTGGTTAAGAAAAAATTCTCACTTTCAGGTGAGAAACTAGTGTTCTGCATTGTATGTTCTTATATATCTAAAAAGTGTTCTCTTTAAAAAGGTTTTGCTTGCATAATATCTTGGTGGTCAGAAAACATCTTTGAAGAATTCCCCCCTCATGCTGAATCCTCTTGACCTACCTGGATACTGAGGGTGATTCTCTTTCGCTTGCGGCACCCCCTTGCCAACACACACATACATCCACACCATCTTACTGGTGTAATAACACAAGTTTTGCTTCTCTTTGTGAGATGTGGTGACCCAGACTATCCTGTTGTGTGACAGGGCCCACCTGTAGGAAGTGCGGGATTTGCGTTTGAGTACTTCAAGCCTAAGCCTCTTCAAATACAGTCTTCAGCTTAGTCACTACTAGAAGGCAAACCCATCTCGCATTCAGTGACTTTTATGAAGATGACTGTTGCTACAATACTTCGTGCTGTAATCAGTCATATTAAGTTTCCTAAGAATAGCGAAGGAGTGGATCTCTCTGGTTCAAGGGCAGAAATCAAGTGCCTCTTTATCTTATCTGTGGACTATAGTAAGAGTTTCGGAGAAACCTAGCTGACTTGTTCTTTGGTTTCACTTGTGCATCAGCTGACTTTAGTCAGCAAGTAATTTTCAGGCTGTACTGAGGTACTGGCTGCACAGACGGTAAGTTTAAAGTACTTCCAGAGCTAGGCTGTAGGTGCTGAACTGCTAATAGAATGAGGACATTATAGATGAAGCTGTTCTGGACTTGGAGGTCTGAATTCAATCAAAATTCCCTTCCAGTTACCGAAATAGGTGCATGAATCTTACATAATAAAGTCCTGTTAAACTCTGTGCCTCACTTGGATTCTACCACTTGGACACGATTTCCACTTTCTGACTAAAATGGACTTTGTTACAGCTTTGTGTAGTTATATTTTTAACTCAAATTCTGTGAGTTTGATAGTAGCGTATCTGTTCTTGCAAGTATAGTTAAATAAACCAGGCCAGCTCTACGTGTTGACACTCTGCATCCCATTGAGAAGTCTTTACCACATCTTGTTTAGCTATGCTATTTGTCACATACTTGTAGTATTTATAGTAACGTGTATTTATAGTGTTATTCAAGCTTTTTGTCTGCTAAAAAAAATTACATTGTCTGAATTTACAATGTAATTTCTAAAACACATAATATCTTTTTTCCAATTTCAATAAACTAAAGGGCAAAGGAGATAAAAATTTCCTTTGGGTTTTCCACCACTTGTTCTTAATCACAAAACACCTTCCTCAGAGTGACACACAGCAATTAACAGTAAGCATCTTCCAGTAATTTTCTACTTTTGTAGAAAGTTCTGATTCTCTGTGGTTTAATTTAAAAAAATATAATATTACATTAAATGTCCATATTTATAATTTCATTTTAATGAAATATTTCTCAGCTCAATTTGAGGCTGCTTAATTTAAGAAATTTCTTCATCTGCATGACATCATGCTTAAACAATTTGAGGCTTTAAAGGAATTTTTATGGAATAATTAAGGTGTTAGTTTAAAAAGAAGAAAATTGTATTCCTAGAAATACAAAGAGCATATTAACTCATGCTAGACTCTTTGTAGTTATTTTGTTTGTGTGTGTGCTTTAGAAGAGTAATTATTTGCAATGACAATTCCTCTGTGTCCTTAGCCAAATTAAAAACCTCCTTTTTTTCTGAAAAGGGAATAATAAATTTTTTTGTACATTAGGTCTTTAAGGTATAAGATAACTGAGAACTTAGATAACTGGGATCTTCATTATGTATGAAACCCACACTAAAACATACAGATCTGAGTGATATACATGCACCTTTTTGCCCAAGAGAAGATAAATTCATATTTTTTTCCTTTATATCTCATTGTCAATGCTGACTGTGGGAAAGAGGAAAGAATGAAGAATGCATACTTTTCTTTTTCTTAAAATATCCCTTCAAGTAGGGTAATAAAGAACTGTACAGATACCTGATATGCAAACCATTAAGAAATGGTCTCTGTCCTGAGAAATCTGTATGGTCTCTGTCTCTGTGTGTGCCTTATCCTAGCAGCAGCTTGAACTGTAAGGATGTTAGTGAGAAGCAATAGAAATACTTGAATGTGATTTTTATTAAAATCCATAGGGTAAATTTGATCATTTTTGGAGAGTATTCTTATATCGTTTATTAAATAGCTGTTAAATAGCTGTCCAAAATTTTACATCAGGGAAGTATGGAAGATACTGCTCCAAAATGAAGTGGAAAAAATATTGAAGGAGTTAAAAAGAATTAAAGCAAGACTGTTTCATGATTCAGCTAAGATTTAAAAGAAAGAAGGAAAGGCTGCCCTGCCTTTAGTAGGTGGAGAGAGGCAGAGGAAAAGGCCCTTGAGCTCTGGCAGCATGTATACTCTGGGGAAATTGCTTTGTTTTGTGTTGTCCTTTTCAGTTTGTCAACAAATTGTGCCCTGAGGAAAAAGCTTGAAAAAGATTTTTTTGCAAAACTTCTGACAATGATTTTTTTTTTTTTTTTTCCAAGCTAGTGAAGAAGAGCTTGGCCAATCCGTCACAGCCTGAAGATGGAAATGGATGTTAGTGCTACTGAAATGTCTGTGAGAACATGAACAGCAGCAGCTGCTGCAGCATCTCTTGGTGTAGCATCAATAGCTATTGCAAGAACTAGTTAGCGTAACTATTTTTTTAGGGAAACAGAGAAGAGGAACTTGTGAAAAATATTTCTGATGAGAAACAGTAGAGATAGCAGAAGTTTCTGCCCCCAAAATAAATTGCCAGAGACTCTTGTATGCATTTGATTCTGTGGTTCTCAGATGGAACAGATTTTCTCTTACAATGATAACCTGTTGGGGACTCTGCACATGTGGCACCAGCTGGCCACGAGCAGCCCTTAAAGCCATGGATCGTTACCCTATTCGTCCTTCTAAGAGGAGGGTCACAGGCTTCTAATACCACACTACATTTGTGCAAATTGTAGTGAGGGATTGGCCTTTCCAAGCATTACAGAGAGCTAAAAGCAGCTATATTGGGCTCTTTGGAAAGTGGAGAGATTGTTGCTGATGATTACTGAGAACAGTTTTACTCTGAATCTTGGATTGTAGGAGTATTAGAGTTTCTGCTGCTGTCGGTAAAAATAGAGGAAATGAAGTTCTTGTGAAGTTTTGTCAGAGCCTATCAAACTGTCTCAAAGATGAAGACTGCCAGCCCTGCCTACCACATATCCCATGGCTCCCAGGGTTTGCCGGAGAAGCATACTGAGTCTTGTGAGGGATCCCCTCTTCCCTGCGAGGCCTTGCAAGGAATAGAATTAAAGGGGCAAGCTGGACTTGTAGGGCTTCTTTATGGAGTGTAGAAGGCCTGTGACTCTGTCTGGGGACTAAAACTCTGACTAAAATATATCAGAATCCCACAGCAGTGTTTGATTGGACACTCAGGCTACTTCTGAGAGCTAGACTATGGTGACTGATACAATATTGTAAAGTAATGCAATCCTTTCCCTAAGTGCTGTGAATTTAAATCCCTGCTCTAAATTCTTATATTGTTCGAAGTGAGAGAAAATGAGGAGAAATTCTATATCTGATAGATCTGTCTGTAGCCAGATTTGTTCATAAATAGCTGATCAAGTTGAACTTGGCCCAAAGGAAGGTGATTATATGCAGTATGCACTAATGAGGATATTAGATCCAATTTTATGACTCAAGTTAGATTGAAATCCAGAATAGAAGTTATCAAAGCTGTGAATTTATTTTTAGTCTATCCTCTTATAATTGGGACTTGACCTCTGGAGATGGTTTTGCAGATGAAAAAGTTGTCGTGGGTAGGCAGCTGAGTACCGGTGTCATGTGCAGAGGGATCAATGGATTCTTTCACTGCTCTCATTTGGAAGTCATTCTTAGGTCTTGAAGAGATGTAAGATAGACCTGATAAGCTAATCATTTCCCACTGCTGAGCAACACATGCTGGGAGAAGGAAAATATATATTTGCTTGAGTGCATTGAAGAATTTTGATACAGTCTTTGCTGTTGATAAATTCCCTTTATTTCTTGCAGTGCCATGAAATGAACAGTACTCTTAGGAAAATATGAGTGGTTTAGGGGCACTGGTGGAAGGGGATCATAGTCACCAACATGAAAGACTATTGCTGCTGTCTGCTGTTGAATGAATACTGCTAGTAAGAGGTCATGTGTCATAAAGGCAATATTTAGAATTTTTAAAGATGTTTGTTGGCAGATTGTTCCAGAGCAGATCATTTCAACGAAGTAGCACATGTTTTCAGCTTCTATTTCTATTTTAAAGGGTTGTTTCTGATTTCTGAATGGTTGAAAGTATGTGATGGTCAGAACCTTGAAAGTATTCCTTCAGGAATAGCAAAAATAATTAGGAGTAATGGGTTCAGTTTTTTTAGTGCTAACACACATTATTTGTCCACATTTGGAACATTAGTGTGAGAAAATATCAAAGTGTTGTATGTATTTAGGTTTCCTAATGCGGAAAATGTTATAGGAGTCAAAATGCACATGCCCTCTTACATAGGATCGTGTTGTATCAGTGCCAGGCTCCGGAGATAATGGCCTTTTCTGTAACATTTTGATCATCACACTCCCATTATTTGAGCACAGTGAAGCTCTGGTTACACTTACTGGATGATAAATAGGATACTGTTTCTCCATCAAAAGCACTTGGTGACCTAAGTAAAACATGCATTAATTTTCGTGCCCATAATGCTGGGCAAACATCTTAATCCATGAAAGAGGAGACAGAAGGCAATTGCAACACATGGAGAAGGTATCAGTTGTAACCCAGTCTTCCTGAGAAGTAAGATACAAGATGTCAGTACAATCATTCACATATTGAATTGCCTGTGTTGACACTGAAGAGTATTAGACCATTATTTTTAGGAAAATCATATTGATTTTGTAGGTTATGCTACCAAGCATTTTCACTGTTGCTGGGGTCACCCTGGCTGTTTAGGTATCTGGTGAAGATGAAGCTGGTCAGAGCTCTACCATGTCAATAGTAATAGGGATGATGTTCATCTATAGAAATGCAGACAGAACTATAGTTCTTAGATAGTATAGGTAGTCTCCTGAATGTTTTGTGGCAATGGAATGGCATTATGAATAATTTTTTAAGTAAAAAAAAAAAAAAAAACTAATCATTTACGTTTTCTGGAAGTTATTTCAAGAAACAAATCTACAGAGTTCCTATAATGTCCAAAATAGAAACCTTACTTCTCCATTTCCATGGCTGTGGGATCCGTGGTACATTGTGGCATTAATGCATGGAGCATTAGCTCCTCTGATGATGAATGGTGTCATCTCACCTTGGTTTCTCTTTCTTCTGCCAAAAATAATGGTTCCTTTCCAGAAATGAATCTGAGCAAATAAACAATGCCAGTCATTAAGGTTTGGTGTGGCAGCATTACCTGTTACTGTCTTTGAACACACATTGTGGTCATTACAAATCTGACATATTGGTATAAAAATACTGAACATATACACTGTAAAATGCATAAACCTTTATCATGTCTTTGTTGTATTTCCTGTGTTTCCATGCATCTTCCACATTTTCTTTGTTTCTATGGACATTAGCATGTAAACAGTAAGAAGCTTTTGTTTCTTAAGAGTTCATCTGTTCCTATTGCTTATTCCCTATTACAAAGGTTTGGGGGATAATTCAATTGGTTGCTGTGGAAATGATCCACATGTCACAAACAAAGAATTACAGTTAACCAAGCTCTAAAGAAACAAAGGAAAAGGAGCGAGAGGACTCCATTAATTGTGAAGTCATGTGATTGTGGCAGGATCTCGGCTCTCATTAGAAGCATGTATTTTTAGTCCTTGCGTTTCTGCAGAAACGCTTGAGAGTGCAATCCAAAAGATGAAAATCCATGATTCATCAGGCAAACGGAGAAAAATAACTCTGAGAAAGATGATTCCTCTCTGCTTATATGGTTTTCTAACTCCAAGAACTAATAGCTTGGGGGGGGTTCCCTCACCCCAGCCAAGCGCTGTGCGCCTGGCAAGGTAAGGGAGAGCAGCGTATCCACTGAACACGTATGCTTCGTATTTATGGTCTTGTGCTGTTCTGCCTGTCCTGGCTTTCTGAAGAAAAGGAGTCAAAGATTCCTTTTTTCCTGCTGTTGAGGACAGGAAGTAGGTGACTACTCATGGTTCAAACTAGGATCTGCATTTAAAAATAAGTTAAACGTTTCAATCTACCTGATGGTGCCATAAGACCTCTTTTGCACCATAGAGGGTGAAGGGCCCTGAATTGCATTCCTATCACTTGTTTTCTGCTATTTAAAAGCAAAATCTCATTTTAAATGTACTTATTATGAATATTTTCATTGTTTTTAAGAACTAAAAATATATTGCTCTTTTATGTGGTCTTGGAAGATTTTTATTGAGTGTTAGGGACTGTCACTGCATGGTTCGGTTGGCTGCATTGCAAAATGCTTTTGAGGAGATTTATTGATTGTTAAATTTGTTTTTAGAACCCCTGTACTTTGTGGGTTGTGTAACTACTTTGTTTTTTAAAAAAGATATGAAATATGGAAGTGGAAGTATGGTAATGTGGAGGAAATTTTCAGTTCAATTTCTACATAATATATATTTTTGTTTCATAAAAATGAGAACATCCATTTTTTTATTCTTCAAAATAAAAAGTTATAAATTAAGACATTTGAATTAATTACAGCAATGATTATTGATAATTATTGCTTAATTGTTGGATAATTATTTGTTTTGAAGAACATATTCCTCAGAATTAATTAACTAGTAGAGCGTATATTTTCATCTGTGAAGGTATACCAAATATCTTTAAAATGGTTTATTAATTAATTTCAAATAGAGGGCTAATTCTGCTTTTAGTACTAAATTCCAAGAGAAATGGGTTAAAATTTAGCATTTTTAGGTCTATCAAAATAGAATAAAAAAAAACGCAACCAACTAAACAAACAAAAACACACAAAAACCCAACTTTTAAGTCTCCTCACTACTGAAATCACTGCTTTGGACGGAAGTTTAGGTCATGTTCTTATAGTGTAGATCTCAGAATGACTTGGATAGACCAAAAGCAAAATGGGTGTTAATAAAAATAAATATTTATTTATTAAGAAAAATGGACAGTAAGGTCGAGAGGAATGGCATAAGGCAGGAGTCTTTTGAATCCAAGGAGAACCCTCATAGATAGTTAAATTTTATTGTTTAACAACGAATAAAAATTCCATAAGATAACTATTTTGTTTTCTGTAGAGATCTCCCTAAAAGTCTTTGTATAAATACTTAGTAATTAAAATCTGTGGAAAATGTACAAGAACTATTATTTTTAATAGGCTACTTATTAAAGTAATTTGGGTTGAGGGCAAATCCAAATATGTATTCAAACTAGAATTTGAAATAATCCACTTACGTTCCCTTTGATGGTGCTCTTAATCTACAATAAATCAGAAATGATTATTCATTCAGAGTTATTTTCATAGCTAACATGTTAATTAGGAATTAACTCATAATTAAGGGAATAATGACCCATTTCATATTTCACTGGTTTAAGTATAGAAGCATATTTATACACTTTGCTTCAGACGCACTTAATCTTCTTGCATTACTCTTCAAGTCCAGGCTCATTATTCCATCTCTGATCATTGCTCTATTTAAGCAATGTCTATCTATGTAACATATTGCCAAACAACATATAGTGACTACTAAATATTTTTTAAAATTAACAATGCTTGTAAAAGATTCTGTGATCAATAAAAAGACTGCATCCTGTGAGGGTTTCAGTGGATCCATGATAAGAATAAGAGTTAAAATTGAGTTGTGCCAAACGGTACGGAAGAACATGCATAACTGTTTAAATTAAGCATATGCTGAAGTTATTTTCTGGATTAGGTTTCAATAAGTGAATGCCAGAGTAGCACTTGCTCCTAATAGCACTCTAGAGATGTAATGAATAACTTATAGGAGGCTAAGATGTTGTTCAAATTGCAAACTTTCTAAGGCAGGCTTTGTTGTAAGATAATATTTTGCAGGGCTGTACACTGAATTAAGCTAAATCCATGTTTAGCACAAATTATACTTATCCAATTTCATCTTTTCACAAATACTCTAGATAAGCTTACTTTCTTGGGTTTCCTCCCACTAATAGCCTTTGTAACAACCTGAGTTTCCTGATTTTTCACTCTTTCCACCCCATTTTTGTCATCTAGCCACAATATCCATGCAGCATTTTTAGATAACTAAAGAAAAACATTCCAGTTTAGCATTGTGCCCCTGGGAGGCATGCAGCTGAACTTCTATGTAGGCGTTCCAGGCGACAATATTTCAATCTTTACTCAGAGTCTGCCTTAGCATAAAAAGCAATACCGAATTCTGTATAATTAGGCATGATGGATTATAATTGCATCATCATTTAATTATTTTAGTGGAAACTAGCAGTATGGTTTTTGCATTACAGAGTCTTTGGCTTGGAACCGATTCAGACCTCCTTGAGCGTTATATTGCTCTTAGTGAAAAAAGCTGCTCTCAGTGATTCCATTGAAGCAACTTAGTGGGCTTAATAACTGGGGAACCCAAAGTTTCACTGTATTTTTATATATTAAACTTGCCAGGTGGTGTGTATTTCAGCTTTTGTCCTGAGAGATGATAAATATACTGGTAAGACAAAGCAGCTAGAGATGCAGAGTATCTCTGCTCATTTGTTTCTGTTGTTCATGCTGCAGCAGTAAAGAAGTTGCATTTGATTGTTGCTGGCTGCTACGCAGATTACAGTGCCGGAGAGCGAGTCTGTGTAGTATTCTGTGGTGGTGATTAAAATGGTCTCTATGTTGGGGATTTTAACTGTGATTAGTCTCGCATATAACAGCAGGTGAGTTTCGATAAGTGCTCCTCCTAGTCACGCTCCTAATACATGCTGCAACTTGTCCCAAATAGCACCCCAGTGTTTTTAAGCCCGTTTAGTGGTTTGTGCAGACCACATACCATTGCCTCTTTCCCTTCCATAAATAGGCAATAATAATAAGAAAATAAATATATATCAACAGTCTTTAGTTAGTTTAGCTCTGAAGAGTTGAGCTGCCCTGGCTGCTGAGTTGCTGAAGCATCTCTGGGGTCTTGCTTTCTGCATGGCTTTACCAAATGCTCAGTATCTCTGCCGGGTGTTTTCTGTGAGCACTGCTGCCTCTGTGCCCTGTTTTGCTCAGTGGTGCTGCTGTCTCGACTGTTCTGGGGAGCAGATTCTACCTCCTTTTTCTTTTCTGCTGAAGGAGATGAAATCTGTTTGGTTATTATAGAAACCTTTTTGTTTTATAACCAAATGGATGTGAGAAGTGGGAAAGATTTTCTTTTGAGATGAAAATGAGACCCTTTATTTAGTGTGAGTAGTTGTTACTAGATTTTTTTGGTTCTTTAAATATTGCTTGCAGATTTTCTTTCAAGCTTTCATTTTTACTCCTCTTCTGCAAGTTCCTGTATTTTTCAGCTCAATCCATTGTTGTATTTCCTTTTAAAGGGAACATTCTGCTGTATTTCCATTTGCAGGCCCAGAAATTGAACTTTCTTTTAAAGATCTTCCATCAGTCCAGTTTCGGAATTTTTAAAAATCTGAGGAAAAAATAATCTTGAACTGGGAAAACCTCTAGACTTACAAAATTATATTTTTGTTTCAACAGTGTCAGTGTGTACAGGGTCTGCCTCACTGTTTTCTATAAAACTAACTCTAGTTAATATTTTTTTATGAAGAGACTATCCCATTTCATTTTATCATGCTTGTCTTATTTTTGGTCATAGTCAATATGTTTTAGAACTTAAAATAACTTGGAATTCCATGTCACCCAAAATGGTGCAGCTCATGTAGAAACATGAAAGAGTGAACAAGGAGGCAGATAAGGCCTAATTCTCATTAGATGTTTGTTCTTTGATTAAAAGGTTCTAAGTATATGGCCTGTAGAATGGCCATTAGCAATAAAAGGTAGGTAGGAGGCACTGGTGAAAACAAGCAGTAGCAATTAAGAAGGCTGCAGGGATTTGGATCAAAAAGAATGAAAGCAGAGACAAAGAGAAAAGGTTGGGGGAGGTTAGGCAATACACAGAAAATGATTGAAGGTTTATGTGAGAGTTGAAAAGGGAATAAAGGGACTGACTCAATCAGGATGGAGTTGAGAATGAAAATGTATCAGTAGATGAGCCAAATGATAAATTTATATGTGGGGTTTTTTTTGTAGAAAGGCAAAAAAAAATTGTACTTTATTAAAAGTATATATTTTTTTCTGTATTCCACCTATACACTGAATCGCATACAAGCTTTTAAACAACTTGAATTATAGGTATTCCCTTTAAAATTGGATAAAAGTCAATCCTTGATTTTTGCACAAGGCTCAATTCCCTCATAAGATGCACAGCAGGCTAAATAGGAAGCCTTCATTCTGCTTTTGTAGCTCTCTTACATGATTAGAATTAACTCCATATGATGCACATTGTGCTTGTGATTAGAGTTCCCAGGGGAGGGCTTCAATTGTGATAACAGGAAAATGACGTATTTTCTATGTTCAGAGGGAGTCCGCTGTCAGCAGCCATGTCACTCTGATGAGGTTGAGAGGAGCCCCACTGCCAGCGGCCCATCCTCCTCCTCCTCCTTGTCCTTCTCCATCTCCTCCTTCACATCAGCAACAGCGAGTAACCCTCTTTGTCTTTACAGGCAGGTGCTCCCCTATCCACCAGCTACCTGGGGAGATCCCCATCATCCCCCTCTTCCCCACCTGCCATCCTCAGGCAGTAGCATCATGCCTGGTGCCTCTACAAAGGGTCCTTTGCTTTGGCCTTAGGCCATCATCACCACTACCCAGTTTGGCAAGAGAATGAATAAATGCTCGCTAATGAAGCCAAGAGCCAGCATGCAGCTTACAGGGATTTGGTGAGTGTATATGAGGGTTGGCCTCTGACTGAGATATTCTTAGGGGAATGTAAATTTGGGATATCTGGGAATGCTATTTCCCAGAGAAGCAACATGCTCATATCATAGATTGCAATGTAGGGTAAGGATTCCTGAATGAGAAACCATCAGTAAGCTGGCTGTGTTGGCACTGCTGGAGTTTTATTTTCAGTTTCCTAATGTGATCTCCTGGAGCTATAGAATTCCTGTAGTGCCTGACTAAAGCTAATCTTTACATAATAGTGCAATTTGTAGGCATATAAAACAACAAACTCCTTTGATTAAATAAAACATTTCAGTGTTCCTATTGAAAAGTTTATTTTGGACATTTGTAGAATTAAATATCTGAATATTTCACTTTAAAGAAATAAAGCATTTTTTTTTAAGTAGAACATGAAAAACAAATATGTTGGGTTTACTGGAATATGTTGTATGCCAAAACATTTGGGGTGTTTTATTCCTTTGTGAAAAATGAATAGAAGTTTCATTTAAAAAAAGTTATCAGGTTGTTTTGATGAGTGTACCAAAAATAAATACTTTGCACAGTCTTATTTTAAAAGCAACTTTAAAATATAAATAAAATCATTAAAGAAAGATTTATATATTATCTTGGGATGTTGGTTTGGGTGATCTGAACAGCTTCAAAAACTTCAGCCTTAATTCACCGCCAAAAATAAATTACCCTTCTGCCCAAGCATTTTATTTTTAAGCATATCTTATCTTTTGTTTCTTTCAGAGTTTGTTAGAAAAGTCAGAAAAGTCTTGTAGATTTTATTATTATTTTTATTTTAGTGTGACTAACATGAGTTCATTCTGTTTTGTTGTTTGCTGTCACTGAGTAGTGACACTGAGCTTGTGATAATCTGACAGGGATATGGCATCTTTCTTAATAGTGCAGAGGATTTTGCGTCACTACTTCCAGGAGACTGTATCCTTACTTGTCCTATCTTGAAGTCATGATCTCATACATACGGAAAGCCATTAAATTGTTTACTTTCTGTCATTTGAATGCAGAGTCTGGAATAAGCTCTATTTACAAGTTAGAAAAGAAAATAAAACATTACTGTATGAGAAACTTAAGCATGAAATGTGGCTACAGATTTTGTATCAGAACCTCATAAGATTTGAAAATGTATCTGTTTTGTAAGATAGCAAACAGGAACATAATAGGGCAGCTGCTACAGGAAGAGAGGGAACAGCCCAGCTTGGATAAACCAAGCATGAAGCTTTTAGGGAAGCATGTCATCTGCTTGCAGTTGCTTTATATATTTCTCTACATGGTGATATTTAAAATATACAATATTGATATAAAATATACAGTAGGCTAGTCCTAATAAAATCTGGTATAAGCTAAAAGGAAACCACACTCTTCTCAGCTCATCCCCACAGACTTCTCATTCCTGTGCTTCTCTCAAAGAGAATTTATCATTCCTTGAGATCAATGTCTAGATATACAAGTTCTTAAACATGTTCATAAGATACTGTCGATTGTATAGAGCACTTATGGCATGCCTAGCACAGTCCAGAATTTCTATGTCTTTCAGATATAGATTCCTTGGGTTAAATTTTTCTGCAGCAGCCTATTTATAGCAGAAATATTCAAAAATATTGTTTTTCTAATTCTAAAGGAAAATAGAAAGAAAGAGGCAATCATTAAAAGCTCCTTTGTCATCCTTTCACAGAAGGATGTCCCTCCGGAGTCCCTGAAGTCTAATTTAGTTTTTCTTCTTTCTGCATTGTCCCCAGTGTCTTATAACCAAATCCACCAATTTTACAGATTCTCTGGATTTGTCTTGAACCAAGGCAAGCTGTGTCTAATAAGTCTGATCTCAAAGAAGCTGAGTCAAAATGTGTGGTGATGGTCTGCTCTCCCATTAACTTGGAACGTAACTTTAGTCCCCATCAGCTCCTCTGTTTTTAAGTGAATTTATCTCAAATCATCTTCTTGTTTCTTTTTCTTTCCTTAAATCAAACTATTTAATTAATATTACAATCCCACATTACAGTCACTTTATTAATCAGACTTACAGAGCTTTCTGAATGTTCAGCTTGTAGTTAATAATAAATGCAAATACTTGTGCAAAAGTCAGGTTCTGCGCACCACTATAACTTCCTATTTTCTTGAAAGCTCTAGTGTTAACTTTTAATGCTTTTTCCTCATGGAGAGAGATTTTGATGGAATAACTTTATTCTGCAATGGAGTCATACTTTTAGATTGAGGGAGTTAAGGTCCCTGGAAGCTTTGAAATGTGATCTCATCCTTTGACTGCTTTAAGGTCCTTATAAATGATCAAGCACTGCTGAGCTGTTTCTCTTAAGATTAATTAATAATGCCTTCTTTTTAATTTGTGAGGAAGGCAAAGAGGATAGAGTGAAAGAGATGAGAAAAGATGAGCCAGAAGAAACAACTTTTCTTTCCTCTTCCATTTTTTTCTCACCATTTTATTTTTCATCTCCTTCCTCTAACTCTTTCTTAATCTTAAACTTTCGTTCTCTTCACTTTTTGTTTGTCTTCTCTTGATCTTTTTATCATTTTTTGGTGATTACTACTTTGTCATTATTTTCCTTCTCATCTATTTTTTTGCTTTCTTTTGCTCTGTCAGATCGTTCTTTGTTGAAATTATCTTGGTCTTAGACGCTCTGGACCATATTAGTGGTAAACTTCCTAACTGATGCATAAAAAATAAATAAACCTGTGTGAGCACACTGTAGAAGAAGTAAATGGGTTAGGAAGCAATATAAATGCGAATACTGAATTTGAGCACGTTGTTAGTTCATTAGAGTTATGTTGCCTTCTGTTTATGGCAACATTAAGTTGATGAATGCCAGTGTCATGTTACTGGTATTCTGTTATGTATTAAGCACTGTCATTATGTTTTACAGAAATTAGCTACTCAGATACCTTCATTTTCTTTTAATCCCTTTGTTTCTATACTACATGTTGATAAAACACTTCAATAAGCTTATATCAAGTTGAATATAAATTTATAGTCAGTACACAATTGAAACATTTATCCTTTCCTTCTTAATAATACATTGCATTTAGCTTTGTATGATATCTTTGTATTTTGAAGCATAGGTGGCAGAAAAGTTATTTTAGTAAGTCATTCGATTCATCACTTCTGTAGGTTTTTTAGCTGTAGTGTGGTGGGTTGGAAAACGTAAGCAATTCATTCTCCAAAGGTTATTGATTGTTGCAGATTTTCTGAAAGAAATGATTTAAGCAAAGCTATAAGGAAAGATGTAACTAGAGATGGGGACATCATCTGTGATATGGAAACAAGATTTTAATAAGGAAATTTGTATGAATTTACCAGGAATAGCTAATGAATGATACTGTTGACAGACAAACAATGATCTCTCTGATTATGACAGCAAAGTAAATAATAAAGCCTCTTTTATAAAAATTAGAGGATTGTTATTATACATATATTAATTGTCCATACTGGCTGCTAACATGGAATTGTCCTTATGCGAGATAAATCAGTAAAACATATACTCTTTAAGATCTTCTTATAAATAATGTGCCATTTTATAATAGACCTATCATAAAAATGCTCTTTCTATAGAGTAGAAAGGTGCTAAAAGTTTGATCTTTGATATAGCTAAAGGGCTGTACATTTCTCTTGAACCATGCTCATTTTATGGTCAGAGTGCGATTGCATCTCATATAGTTTTAAGAGAAATGGCTTAATTAAGCTACCTTTCATATTTCTAGAGCATTTTTTTCACAGGATGAATTCATTATACTTTTCAAAATCCACCTAAGAAATTGAGGGCTGTGCTATACACTGTACTTTTTTCTCTACGTTCAACCCTGTAAAGGAGCCACAGGTCATAGCTTTGGCTTCAGTGTAGGGAATGCCTTCCCTTGGTAGAGACATCTTCAGTATATTTGATACTGACCTGTAGATGAAGGCGAGAAAGAAAAAAAAGATTTTCACGACAGTTAGAGAGATCTGCTTAGATTATACTGTGGTGAGAGAATAAAAAATAACAGGACACTGGGAATGGGTTCTTACTAAAGATCCTGTAGTTGGTGTGTCATCTTCTGTCCTTGTTACTAAAGCTTTCAGTGACCCTTTTTATGATGTTTTAAAAAACTACAAAGATGGAAAAAGACTTGTTTAGACTTAAATTGATATTTGAACTGTAAAGAGATGATATTCAACCAAACTATAGGTTTTTGAGAAAGAAAAGGTTAACCAAACAAAATATATGTGTGCTGGTGTATTAGTCAACAATTGTTGCTGTAAATGGGATCTGCTGTGCCATAATACTAAAGAAAAAAAAAATACACTGGCAGGTTTTCTTTTAAAGATTCCCATCCTCTTAGGCTCTACCCAGAGTCTTAAAACCTTGTGTTCTATAGCAACCTCTATAAGTTTGTATTTTCAATTGATTTTTTTTAATGAGAAAAGCATGAATATTCAAAGCAAATGTAAGAGAATTATTTTGAGTAAAATATGCTTAAAATAGTAAAATTTATTTTGCCTAGAGAAGGAACTATTACCTTATCGATGCAATTTCTTTGAATATTTAACCAGTTTACAGCAGGAAATTAATTGATGGCTAAAAATACTGTAAGTGTAAGAAATACTGGAAAATAGCAGGACAACAGCAAGTTAATTCCAATTTCCTCTAGCAAGTTTTCTTTTAACACTTATTTAACATGCTCTTTATCTTATTTAGTATGATTCTTTGTAACTTCTTTTTTTATGGTATTCTTTGTGTAACTGAATCTGAAGATACACTGTCTTTTATTTTTGCTAGGTTGTTGGCTTTCTAGCTTTTTTTATATATGTACTACATATTTTTAGAGATATATTTTACAAATTAAAGAAAAAATACTTTGAAGTTTCAAATGAGAATCATCTGCTTTTCTTTCTGACTATTATTTCACAAAAAGCTAATTGCCTTTCTGCTTTACATTTTTTATTTTAACTTTTCTGCACAACTGAAGGCATTTGATTTGGTAAATACGTCACTGCCAAGTACTGTAAGCCTTTGAATACCTCTCTACTTGTTTTTCTTCCCACCTCATTTATGTTTCTGTTCATAACTTTTCAGTCATTCTTCTTAAAATTACATTCATCTGCTAAGTATATTATCCTAGATATTAGAGGAAAGAGAAAACTTACCCGAACAAATATTCTGTCAGTGTGGATTAATTCTATTTAAAGAAACACTGACAGGAGAATGGATGAAGCTTAGCCTTGGGCCTACCTTTTCCTTCTGTTGAAGTCATGGAAACCTTTAATGTTTTAAGAATAGAATCAACCCAATGCTTTTAAAAGTTACTGAACCATTTTAAAAAAAGAAGCAAACTATGAGAGGGGTCTCAAGGCACAGGAGAGTTGAGGTGATCGACTGCGAGTTGTGTGTTCATGAATGGCAACAGGCTCCATCTGAACAAATGAGACTTCTGCAGCATCTGATAGCCAGGTTGAGTATGTGCGTCCTCCTAAAGGAGTCTGAGCTTGCTTCTTCCTTTCTCACCCCGAGCCAGTAAATCCAGCAGAGAGCTGCCCTATGTGAACTTTTGATAGTAAATCAAAGAGGTAGTGGTTTAAATCCATTCAAGCTAAGGAAGAGGTAAAATTCATGTCAAATGTATTTATAGGGAAAAGGGAAGAACTAGAGATACATCAAGCAAGAATCATTAGAATACAGCTCTCCAGGAATGTAAATCCATCCTTATGAGCTTTTCCCAGTACCTGGTATCCCTGTGTAGTACATTTCTCCTATACTGTTTACCGCTCATCAGAATATTGTTTTTCAGTTACGATCAATATTTCCCATAAAGTCTCTTAAGAAATTTAATGAGTTAATTAATGGGAAAACTATTTAATACTGGCAAAATGAAGACTTCTTATAGCATTGCTGAAAGAGAGCTGTTTAACAGAACCTCTTTAAACTCAGAGATAGCTTGTATGGAAACTTTTTTTTTTTTTTTTGGATCTCCACTGCTAGAGGATTTATGGAAATGGTACTTAAAACATATTAGTTCCCCAGAACACTGAACATAAAACAGATCTCCCAGCAAAGGTTTGCAAGACAGTTCTTAAAATAAATGACCAGGTATTAACCTTAATTAATTATGCTGTTACTTTGCTATAATAATGGAACTAGGAAAACTCTTAGGCTTCCGAATACATAATTAAGACAAATTTGTAGTCACTGATAGACCTGTTACACATCACATTGCACTTCAAGCCCATGGGCATTAGGCAAGCAATATTAGTCCAGAAGTTGGACCGTGCCCTGACAGTTCAGTCTGTCGCCTTTTGGATGTAATTTGTAATTCTAACTGTTTAGCGATGTATTCCTAGTATCCTTATAACATAACTGAAGGTGTAAGTGATACTGTAGTGAGAACAATCTCACCATCAGACCATGTCTGTAATTAAGCTGTGATTGGGAGGCAGTGACTTCTAGGCCAGGTATCTTGTTAACAGCTTAGTTTTATGGGCAAAACATCTGTGATTTTACCAGTGACTAACTTTATACTTCATATGACATTAATGTTTCCAAAGCTGCAACACCTACAATCCTATGATGAATATACAAAGACTGTATTCAAAATGGAATTTTGGCAGGATTCTCAGCAAAAATAGTAGAAAATTAGAACTCTTAATGTAGAGTGTCAACATATTCAAACCAGGCAAAAATAAAAACCCTCCATGAAGAAAGTACAAATTGAATAGGCTTCATATGTAAGCAAGAATGATTTAATTTTTTTTTTTAAATAGGATTGAAAACTGTTAAGCTTCAGGCAATTTCTTGGTATATAAACTGGAATTAAAAAAAAGGCTAGAAATATCCTTAATGCGTAATGCCCCAAGTGACCAGTTCTGTTTATGATAACCGAAAATATATAGAATGTAGAATATGTATATGTATATATATGTATAATTATATATATGCGTGTATAGAATATATAGAACGTAGAGAAGAAACTTTCCCTCTTTCCCTTCTCCAGTCCACAGTGTCAGCCTTAACCCTTTTTTTTTTTTTATGGTGATTGGCAAGTTACATCAGCCAATACCATGCTGAATGCAAAAGGTAGTTTGAATTCACCTAACAGAAATTATGAGGATTGTTGCCAAGCCCTTCCATTTTAGTTTCTCTATACATATATTTAGGTATTTAATATATATGATTATATTCATGTGGAAATCAGGTATGCCAAACTGGGGAAATAGAATTGTCAGGGTTTGATTTTTTTTTTTTTTTTGATTTTTTTTTTTTCCTGGGTCTTGGGGACAATAGGTGCTAATAAGCAATTCAGCAGCTGCTTTTTACTATGATTCCAAACTCATGATCACTAAGAACAAAAGTTAAGGATCATTTAGAACAAAAAAAGGCAAACCCACTTACTACTACTACTGCAAGTGCAAGGATCTTTCTCATGTATAATCCAAGACCATGGAATAATGATACAATCTTATATAAAGAGTAAACACTGAAGACAAAAAGTACCTTCTACGTATATGTTAACCCTTCTCTAATCCAAAGCAGTTAATGGTTAATAGCTGAATTATTAAATGTCAGCAGTGTGCTCAAGTATGTGTTATAATTTCAGATGAGCTGAAAGAAAGCTGAAGTATTAGGGAAACAAAAATATGTCTTGTTAATTTGCATTTCTATAGGTAAATGGTGAGATTAAAATACTGAGGAAACTGAAAGTAATTAAATAGATAACATCAAACAGATATGGTTATGAAATGGTTATCATATAAATCCATTATTTGAGTAGTTCTCACCATCCATTTGACTGATATAGCCAGTGAGACTGAATTTGTCTTTCGTATCATTTAGAAGTTCCATATGGGGACAGATAAAAGTATAATCCAAAGAAAACAATAAGGATGCTATAAGAGTAATTTTTATTTATCCATATACTTTGTGGCAATATGATTTGCCTAGCAGAATACTGTAATATATTCCAATCCATCTGTCTGGTAAATGCATTTTCCTTGCAGCAGTCTGCCTCTACATCTTGTTCATATTGTCTCTACTTTTTTTCCTCCCTTAGCAGTTACATAAGTTTCAAATAATTGAAAAAAAAATAGCGATAACAGGAAGCACAAAATGGAATACAAGAACAAGTAGCATCTGCCTCTTCTCTGCCCTTAGAGACAATATGGGAGAGTGGGGAATTGACAGGGGGACCCTGGTTATTTTCAAAAATATTTTTTTCAGCTGAACTGTACTTCTTAATGATTTTACAAATGTCAAGATGCTCTTAATAAAGGAAGGCGGGGTGATGAAGATCCTAGATTTGAATATTTTGATTCTCCACTTGGCCTTTTTCAAATACGTAGGGTGTTAAAATAACTATTCACATGATACGTGGCTGTCTGTGAGGTTTTAATCCATTACAGAAGATATGTAGTACAACATTACTACCTGTGAAAAGTCTGGTTTTGCTACTGTACTACTGTTCATTTTCCTGCATGTGTGCTCATGTGTGCATTATCTTTCATCCACACTGAACCTCAAACAATTTTCTCCTATGATGTGTAATTAACTTCCTTCTTTTTCACCCAGTTACTTGCAATCTTAATGTTACTGTGAAGGAGACAGTATGGTCACTGCTGTATAACTTTTAGCTTCAACTGTGGATAGTAGTTAGGAACCCTGGCTTTAGTGTGTTTATGCATTTCCATGATTCTACTGGCAATTGAGAAGAGGTATAAAAATATTACTGACTCAGTTTTCATGCGTTCCACACTAGTTAAAATGTCATGATTTTTATATATATATTTATATATATATATGAGAAATGAATCAAAATAATAATCTTGAGATTGATTTGTCATTTCAGGTTCCGACATGAAGTTAATTTTGTATGAAAATGTTCATAAGTAACAATTTACTAATTTAGATTCTATCCTTTTGTAGAAATACATAAGTCATTCACAAGAAACCAAGATTAGAAGCTTTAACATCGTATTAAAAGAGGACAGGTACACAAATACTTGAAAGAATCTTAATTATTATGCTGCAAATGACATCTGATTTAGCTACTGTCTCCTACAATGAGACAGGGAGGCAACCAGTTATTTTAATGATAATATATGGAATCTAAATTGCTTTTGGTGGTATCATGCTACTAAGAACAAACTTGTATTTTTAGTAAAATTTCAAGCTCAAGCTAATAATTAAGTTAATGGTTCCTGAAACATCGTTTTCAATTTTACCAGCTGAATTAGCTCCTTGTATGCTGAGGAGCAGGACCTGAAATGCATTAAATGTTTGCTTGAATCTTTGTATTTGTCAGTGTGCCATTCTTACAAGATAATAATTTTCTACCGTTTGGTAATGGGAGAACAGAAAATAATTCAAAGCAGGGTGTGCTTCTGTTGTTAATCAGTTTTACAGTTTAGATAAGTCTTTGACTTTGAAGCCTCTGCTCCTAAGATTAAAAACTAGAATCATAATTACAAGAACTACAGCTTTTGCGTTTAAAGAACATTTCTTTGCAGCAGTGAATAGACCTTGAAATGAAAGATACCTGTACTTAGTGGATTATAAACCGGTAGAAAAAAAAATGAAAAACAATCTAATTGGTTTTTAGTTTTTTTAAAAGAATCTTTTCTCATTTTAACACTTACATATTTATATTGCTTTGTTTGTAAGAATATATATTTCTTTCTTAGGCAAAAAAATTGTCTTACGTGAAAGCTTTTTCATGTTAGGGTCAGAAGTGTTGTCTTAATTTCAACAGAACTACAATTCACCTCTGAAATACATACATTTTTGCAGTGGCAGTCTCTCTCTTTAAAGGGAAAATTAAAAACTTCTTGTAACTGATCACTTTTCTAGTGACTTCACCAAAATTGTGTCTGTTCAAATATATAGGTAGATCATATGAAAGACTATACCGTACTCTCATATATCGCATTCAATAATTTTTGAAGTTGTAGTTTGTACCTGTTTAACATATTGGTTTTAGAAATCATAAAAAAAAAATGGGGAAAAATAAAATCAATCAAACTACTTTGCAAAATGCAAATGTCAAAGGCAGTGTAAATAATATCAAAATTACAAAGCCATTCCCTGTTTTTGCTTATTCCTGTTTACCTGGGGACCAAAATCATTTGATTCTTCCCTGTTAGGAAGTTCCTTAGAGCTGATGTTTGGGGTGAAATATATACCTAGCCTGTTCTTTCACCAGACTGACTGGAGCAGAAACTGGGAAGCCAATGTCTCCCCTTCTCAAGGCAAAGCCCTAACTCCAGGGCCACATTTTCTTTTTCTTCTGTTCTATCTCCTTATCTCAG
>JAWLRI010001080.1:1333856-1354767 GCA_034781795.1 Crypturellus tataupa
CAGAGCCCAGACCCCCATCCCCTTCCCAGACCCATTGCTCAGAGCTGGCCTTGAACAGCTTCATTTCCTGATTTTTCCGTCCCCAGGAGGCCAAAGAATCCTCAGGAAGCTCGATAAATGGCTTGTAAAACACTATGAAAATGCAAAAGGTCATTATGTTGAGGTCTGTCTTCTTTCTTTTTCTTTTCTTTCTTCTGCCTTACTCCTGTTTCTAAAAATGCAGAGAAATTACTGAGAAATCTGAGAAATTGCTCAGATGCCCTCGAGTACCTTGCTTCTTCCTTCCCGTGTGTTTTCCTTACTTGAGCAGCATCATCCAATGCTGCCTGCATTTCTGCTTCTTTAGGAAGCTTTTTGCTAGTGGTTTCCACGGAAGTCGGTGTGAGTGTGATCTGCTTGGGGTGCAGCCCCTCCAATTCATGGTCGTAGGGAGGTTCACAGACATGAGCAGTAACAACTCGTGAGGAGAGGGCACCTTTAGGCAGCGGGACACCGGTCCCTTTCTCAGCCCGGCTGTTGTTTTCGAGGTCACAGTATGTTTTTTGATTTCAAATACTAACTATGAAAATAAAATAAAAATTAAGAAAAAAAGCATTAAGACATCCAATGCATTGAACATCTGCATTTACAATGGATTTCCTTGTAATCTATTGCACTCTAGTGCTTATTTCACTTTACATTGTAAAACACTTTTGTGTATATAGCTGCTTCTTCATTTAACCTCACTTTTACATAATTCTTAGTTTTGGGGGGGTGTTTCTTTTTTTCTTTTTCCTTTGGATTTTGTTTTGTTTTTATTCTTTTTAAGTGTTTTGGAGCTCATAGGTCCAGAATAGAGAGGAATATGATTTCTACTACTGGTCGGTATTTTCCAAGTAAGGAAAAACAGTACACAAGTAAGGAAAAATGGTACACTGACTTCTAGTCTTGAGTGCTCAGTCTTTCTCATGTAAAGTTGGAGCCTTTTGTAAAATAAATCATAATTTTTATTCTGAGCTGCATTTTAAAGGGTTTGTCATATTGTATGTAAAAATGCCTAGTAAAGCATGTAACTGTTGGAACTGAAGAACAGTTAAGAAATCATCAGGTACTGAACATGTAATTGTTATATATGCAGGCCTATTATTTCTAATACTATTGTTTTATTTAATTTGTGTTTAGTCTGAAGCAAAGAACGTTTGCTCATCTTATCTTTATGTCTGTTGTTCTGAAGTCTTGATTTATTTTAAAATAAAATGTCTGTGAAATCTAGCTTCATTTCTCTTACAGAGTATTAGCTTTCCAGTTCTGCATCATACCTAGCCTGTTCTTTCACCAGACTCACTGGAGCAGAAACTGGGAAGCCAGTGTCTCCCCTTCTCAAGGCAAAGCCCTAACTCCAGGGCCACATTTTCTTTTTCTTCTGTTCTATCTCCTTATCTCAGTGAACACTGATGTGTTCTATTTAAATTGCAGCAGAAGACAGATTGGGAGATAAGGATTTAAATCCTTTCAGGTAGAAGAAAGAAACAAATCTAAGATACAGGATATTTTGGGCGAATACCCAAAGCACTGGGCTACTGAGTAAATAAAACCACTAAAATTATAAGAACAAAAGGATGAAATGTTTCTCCAAATACCTTTATATTTAATGGTGCCTGAAATTCATACTGTGCTTTGGAGGTATTTCATAGCTTTGGAGGTAAGATGGGATTTAAGTGCTAGAATTTAAGTGCTAGACTGTGTGCTATATCTGCATGTATTTAAAAACTTAGAGGATAGCTTGAAATAGTGAGCTAGGCACAGAAATAATATACCTTTAAAGAAGAAAAAAAAAAAAAAAACACACACACAAACAGATAGCAGCTATCCAGTGAGATGGAAGACTGTATTTATATTTGACTTTGAGCATGTGAATGGTGCTTATGAATTTACCAACAAGGGTCAAAAAGCAGTAAGTTGCTACGATGTTTGGAGCCTCAGCACTTACAGAGACAACAATGAGAAAACACGTTCAAATTTTTATGCTTCTGTTGCCATTTTCCAGTGATTATGTAGATAATTTGGATCAGAATGAATAGGCTACAAACTAGCCTATAGCGTGTATGAGATTAACATCTATTGTCAGTAAGTGCTGCATCAATGGATCAAGATCTCAGACAAAAATAACTTCTTGCACCGGAACAGGAGATAACAACATGGAGACAGGTGAAGAGGGAAGTTAAGTGGCAGTAAAGAATATATAAAACAGTGAGACCTTGAATAATTTTTTTTTATCTCTCTATGTAAAAGCTAGACAGGCTTGTGAGGACTAATCAAATATGTTTGAGAATAGTGCTTAGAATGTGAAAAATATATTCCTATTACTTTGTATCAATAATAACTGAAGAGAAAATGGGAAAATAAGCTATTTTGAAATATATGACAGAAAGTAGTTCAGCCAAAGCTCTGATTACACTTTACATGTAAAATAAATAAATAATAAACAGTTGTTACTCATAAATCATCAATGCTCTTCAGGAATTCAAAGAAATTGTGATTTTGATTGGGGTAACTTCTCTTAACGTAGATTTTCTGAGGTCAGTTCAAATGAATGTACCTGTCATTTCAGAAATTAGCAAAATGTGAATCCATTCTTGAATGCTAATTTGGACATCCTTCCACTTATTGTGTTACCTAGAATAATTAAATTATTATGACGCCTTGCTTTTAATTTTAGTGAATTAGTGATTTTTTTCTACTACCTGTTTTACAAGTATGGCAGGAGATAATAGTATCAGTAATTAAATTTGTCCTTTAGATTTGAAAAAGAATGTTTCCTAAAAACACAAGCTGAAAACAGAATCTGTTTTGCCCACTTTGGACTTTAAAATAAAATATAAAATAAAGTAGTTTTTGCAAAGTACCTGCTACTGCCTTACATTAGAACTTTTCTTCTGGCGTATATATGAGTTACACTGAGCATCTATACCCATTCACAGAGTGGTAATTGTTAGAAGAATTAAAAAAAAAAAACTATTTATGTAAAGGAGAGAATTAACAAGTCTTGTTTCATTTTCCACCAATGTAGAACTTAATGAAGTATGTTATCAAAGCAGAAATGAGCTTCTCTTTTTACTATCCAGACATACTTTGTCCTAGAGTAGTTGGAAGGTTAGCAGGATGATTGTGACTTTACGTCTGTCTTCCTGGCTTAAAGAAGTGTTGCTAAGTTTGCAGAGTGCTATGACTTATCTCTTTATTTGAACTGTATGGTTTATTTTGTGCTAAATGGTTCATAAAATAAGAGCTATTGCTGAGACTGCTCTCGGCAATGTGTACCTCTGTGGTGGGAGTTTTATGAGAAATGAGATAAAAAGCAAGATTCTGATAACTTTACTTATTTGGATAGATATAATGACTTTGGACAGAGGGAGCTTGTGTGAATAAGTTGAGCTCAACAGAGAAAATTTGCCTGAAAGAAGGATGGAGACTTAAAGCTTGAATTATATTTCCATTTTGTGCTTTACCAGACTAAGCAATTGAGAAAGTTACACATCTGTGATAAGAAAGGTCAAATTCCAACACGAATAATTTTAAGATATGTAAATAATAATTTTTGTTCAACATAAAAACTTAAAGAAGAAAAGAAGAAAATATCATATATCTCTACAGAAATAACAAAACTAAAGGAACAAAAGAAGATGAATTCACAGGGTACTCCCCACAAGTTTTCAAAGTGTGAGGTTTTTAGTATTTATTTCTTAAACAATTGTTAAAATGTGAGGGTTTTTTGTTTTGGATGAAAGTGAAACACCAGGGAAAAATGCACTATGAAGTTTTTTGAACTGTATACTTTATATCACCAGAAAGTGTTCTACCTTTTATATACTTTTTTTTTCCAGGGTTATGCTCTACATACACACACACGATATGTATGTATAGTGTATGATATATATACTATGTTATTGTCCATATTGTATATATTGTACTATGTACTGTACTGTGCATCATATATGCAATATACATAATACTGGTAGTAATAAGTATGGATTTTTTTTATTTTTTTTAATTACTATTTTGTATAAGTTTGGGAAACTTTTGCCAGAAAGCATTTACCTACCTTTTTTTTTATTAGTAGAACTGAGAGAGTTTGTTTGGAGTTTCCTTTTTTTTTTGGCTTAGAGTTTTCTATGACAATGACTTTAATGTTTATATGTTTATTTTTAATGTGGTCCTCAGGTAAGAATGATCTTGAGACTCATATCCTTTCAGTTCAACTTAATAAAAATGGAACATGCTCCTACTAAAGCCTTTTGGAAGGAGAACTATTTTTGCTGAGAGAGCATCAACTCTGTTGAAGAGTCCACATGGAGATACTGTTGTTAGCTGACATTCAGCTTAAAACGTTGATATGTATTGGACTATTTCATGGTCTGAAAAATGAATGACTGAACCAAAGTCTGTTGCTTGGAAAGACTGAACCAAACTGAGGCAGAACCAAAAATGATTGTTTTGGTTCTGCCTCAGTTTTCAAATGTATAGTGTGGCATAATAAATACAGCTCCAGTCTAGACCTTGGAAGTCTCTCAAAAAGTCCTGTTGGGATAACTGATGCAGAAATTAGATCCACAGACCCTTTTTTCTTGACTAATGTTTCAAGCTTGGAACTTGCTACGCTTTCCGGAAGACTGCCTTAAGCTGACTTGCAGAAAAATACAAAATAGTTGTGCAGTTGCTGTAATAGAGAATGTTTCTATCTCAATCATATTTGATTAAGAAGAATCTGAACAAAATTAAAAGCAAAGATTTAATATATTTTTAATTAGAAACATAACACTTTTTTTTTTTTCAGTTTTAATTACATTTGCCCAGGCACAATACTCACTTAGAGATGAATAGAATCTATCTGGGAAAATATGAAAGAAATGTGGTCATTCCTAGGAGAAAAACCTCAACTAACTCTTGTAAAATCTCTAGCAAGGGGGCCATTTTTTAATTTCAGAAGAATATTTTCTTTGTATAACAGAATGTGTGTTGGGAGATTTCTATTGGCCATTTCATGTATGTTTGTCTTCTTCCCCTCTTCTTCCAAGAAATCAGAAAAAAATCCATTTTTAGGGTTAGTTTCAGGCCCCACTTTTCATGTAGTTGCTCAGTTTAATTTGCCTTTTTCATGAGTATTGATTCCATTACCGTAAGATGCAGTGTTTGTGTTCATACGACTACTGAAAAGCATGTTGAAATGCTTTCCCAAGCCCCAAAGAAATAGAAATTGCTGTCAGTTATCACTCTCTCTGCTTATCCTAATCAGAAAACCATGTCTGAGTAATTTCTAATTACAGTTTTTTCAGAACTTTTTCTTCTTTTTTTTCTTTACTTCATTTCTTTCATTACAGACTTTGATTTTTTATTCATTTAGGCAACAGAGTTGAAATTGTTTGAAATATTTAGGATAACGTAACAGGAAAATTATAGGTGTCTGTTTATCAAATAAGTATTTATTGGGACTGCCTGAGTGAAGGGAAATTTGGTTAATTCCAAATGGACAGGTAAAGTCAAAATATATCTGGTTAATTAAATAAACCCTGGTATTGTGAGCAAACAGAAAGTATCAGGTGTTTTCACTTAAGAAAGGATTAGAAAATGACTGACACTGAGAGAAACCATTCTTTTTACAACAGAAATTCTGATTCCCCCCCCCCCCCAAAATGCTGTCCTTTATCACCTCTTGAAATTGAATTTTACCCCTGTGAAATTCCTCACATTACAAGCTATTGCAAACTGTTACTTTTAATTCTTTGCTGTCATATTTTCTTCTCCGAAGTCACGTAGTTTATTAAATAAAGGTACTGGAGTCAATATATAGTTGAGGAATTTCTTTATCTCTTAAGAACTATTACAATTCTCTATTTTGTTGATATAATCAAAAACCCAGTAAGACTGGGTTTTGATATTTGTAATTTTAAGTCTTTAATGAGTTACTAATGTCCAACACATTGCTGATAGCCCTGTTTTTATTCCCTTCTTTTTGTTTGCGTTCTTTCCCTCCAGATTTTGCATAGAGATAAATGTGCAACCATTAAGGATACCTGTTTTCATCTCTAATGAATTAGCTACTTATTCAGGTCCACGATTTACTGCAGGGTTGCAACCATAATGCACATTTGACCATTATGTACTTGACTGTTGTATTTAAAGAAAAAGATGAATTGTGTTTCTTTTTGTTCAAGGTGGAGAGGTTGATTAAGTGCATGAGATATTCTAAATTAATCTGAGTTTAAGGCTTTTATGCGTGGTTACTTAGTGAATTGACTCTTGTTTTGAAAGTAGACATTTATAACTTGAAATAAATAAAATGAATAAGTTGAAAGACAAATGTGTTGCTGAGCTAGAGCAGTTTTGCACAATTCTGTTATACAAAATTTTTCCCGAAGCTATTATAGCTGACAGCAGTTAGAATATGTTAGAGGTTTGAAAAAAGTTGGGAATTCAATAGCAACGTTTTTTTCTGCGACATGATTTCAGAAAAAGATTTTTCCATGACCTTTCCCTTTAACTTGATATTGTCTCACTGCTCTGACAGCTCCTTTACTCATTGGCAACTATGCCAGAGGAGATTTAGTAACGCTGTTGGGAATGAGCAAGTTCCACAGTTAACTCATGTTTCAAGGACAAAAAAAAAAAAAAGTGACTTGAAATAGTCCTTGCAAAGCAATCCTTCAGAAATATACTACCTAACAGCAATGAAAGTTTGGGTCAAAGAGTATATGCATCTGCAATTTTTTTGTGTGTATTTGCTGAGTTTTACAGTGTTTGGTGAGAGGGTACAATTTGTTCTCATTTTCTTTGTGCCGGGAGCTCTCTTACAACTAGAGGAAATTATAAATGTGCTTTCAGAAAAGCTATTAGCCATTTTGTTGTTGCCTTTTTAATTACAGTTCATTTTATGTAAATCGGTATTCTGTAGTTTCATTTTTTTCTCTGTATTCTTTGTCTAGATTCCACCAAGAAAATTAAGGATGTCTTGGAAGAATTCCATGGCAGTGGAGTGCTAGCAAAATATAATCCTGAAGGGGTAATTTTTCTTCTTTCTTCAATGATCAGAAAGGGTGGGGAAAATACCTTCAAGCGTTATGGCAAATCTAAACATTTAGGAACAGAAGATTATTCATGAATCATCTATTTGGGGTGATTGGCCTGTTTGAAAAAAATAAAAATATGCGTATTTTAAAGAACAAATCATTTATAACATCATATTGTGCAGAACTGTTGAATAATCTTTTTTAAAATTTAAAATAAAAATGTTAGGGTAAATTTAATATATTTCCCTATTGTTTTGAATGTTGGAAATGTTAAGAATATTTTCAAAGATTAGGGAAGGATGATGTGTTCAGTTAAGATTTCTTTTTAAACTCTGCTTGTCATATTAGACGATATTCCTATACATACAAAATACATTCTCATGTTGCGAATAAACACTTTTATGTGTGTGCTGTGGCTACAGAGTCATTCCTAAAGCAATTATTCTATTTTTGTCTGGTCAAAACAAGTAGGATTTTTTTTTTTTTTGATACACTTGATTGCAGTTTATATCTGGTTAGCACTTCCATCAAGTGCAATTCAAAATGTAGCTCAGTAAACACCTATTTCTGTAATCTTCCTTACTCTGCTTGTGTTGTGTGGAATGTTAAACAGAAGGATGAACCAATCATTGTGAAAATACTTTGATCTTCCCTTCAGGATGTAAAAGTAAAGAATTGTTGCCAAGTAAGCCAGTTGTAACCCAATGAAATATTGAAATGTTGTTTGAAACTTTGAATTTAGTACAACATTGTATTTGTTGTATTGCTCTTAAAAAAAAAAAATCTACTCTCTGAGGGAAGTATTTCATACCTCATTGTAGTAGTATGTGTTATCTTTTAAACAAGATCCAAATGCTGGGGTCTTCCAATTTTTTTTCTCCAATGTGGCAGGCTGTGTGTTTTCCCTTTACTGATTCCCGTTGGAATGTAAATAACTTTTTTAGAAAAATGTGAAATGTTAATTTACAAGCTCTGTATTTGCTCTTTTCTTTTGGACTTCTACAGCTTTCTTTGTGCTCCTAACATGTATTTTAAAATTGTCTTAAAAATTTCTTAATTTTCATTTTTTCTCTTGAAATTTTTCACTTCTTTTCACTTTCCAAACAAGTTTTCAGTTTTGTGAAATACAAACTTTTAAAGTACAAGTGAGCTGTTTATTTGAGAATATTTTAAATACTTGTTGTTTTGTAGGAAATACATGTTTTTATTAAATTTATCAATATTGGTGTATTAACACTAATATACACCAATATTGGTGTATTAACACCAATATAAAGTTGTAAAATTAAGCCCTTTTAATAGGATTTTAATTAACCCTCTAATTTTGGGGTATATGGAGAATGAGTCATGGTGAAAATTGAGTGCTATGGGCACCTGGGACAGCTCCTTCCTCTGAAGTCAAGTAGACCTGGCATAATCTACAGAAAGCTGGAATTAGCAGACACTGCTGCCCACATGCAGGGGTTCCTGTGATTCTTAATTTCTAAAATCATCTGCACACAGCATCCTGCTACATGTCCTGGAGCAGTGCCCGGGCATGGGGAGCAGGGCAGCTCCCAAACCAAAAGGCTGGATGGGAGGTACAAAGGGAAGGGCAGAGCAAACCAGACTCCCTACAGCATCTCCACTCTTTTCAGCGGGGATGGGTGTATTTGCCACTGCTTGGGTTGCCCAAGTTGGATTCAGGCTGTTGCCAATAGCTCTTGTGCTGGATTGCTTTGCATTCAAAATTCAGGGAGAGCAGCAAAAGGAAAATACAGCAGCAAAGCTGGTTTGGGTTCAGTAGGATTTATTAGCTCAGGTTTCATGCCATAAGCTGCTGAGCTGGAAGCTCAGCAGGTGGAATTACATTCTTCTGCAGCTGAGGGAATAATCCAGGCAGGCTCAAGTGCCCTGGCACAGAGCATGGGTGTGTGGGCACATTTTTGGTGTCCACCCAGCCTGCTACCTGGTCAAAATATTCACAAGATGGTTTGAGAGCTGATTGTGTCTGATCAGACAATGTCTGTCTGTGTTGGAAGCATTATTTAACTAACGTAATTATTACCTGAAAATTCAAAAAAAAAAAAAAGTATTTTAGCATGAGCAGCTTGAGATACCAAAGATAAAAAGCTCCAGCTTAAATCAGTTATTATGTAGCTTTCTAATTCCATGATTTAGAAATAAAATTTTAAACTGTTAAGCATCCAGTGTTTTCTTTTGTAGAAGATACAACCATATTTCCATTTTAGCTCTTTATTTCCTAGATCATTATCTCATAAGCACTCCAGCTATTTTCCAAGTATAGTGTTGTCAAAAATCTGTAAAAAGATGTGTCAGTTTTTAGATTAATAAACGTGGGACACAGAACTGTGCCAGGACATTTTGCAGTGTGATGTATGTTATGTTCTTAAGAAAAAGACTTAAGAATTTCTCATTTCAGGCTTCTCTCTGCTTAAAGGGCTCAGGAATTTATACCTCTGTTGCTTCTGTACTATTATATTTTTTTTATCACAAGCCGATTTAACGGGACAGAAATAGCAAAAGAAAAGCTATGGATATTCAAAGCTTGTCACCTGAAATCATCTGGCTTGTTTTTCCATTATTCTGTGTCTTGTTGAGTGAATGATTTTTGGGCTTAGTGGAAATGGTGAAGCTGATTATCAGAAGGTCATCCGGTATAGAGAGTTTATATATGGAGCTGTCACTGTTGCTTTTACCCTTCGCTAACTGTCAGTGTAAGGGAGGTGACTAAAACTGCAAACACTAATTAACCCTTGTCCTCCTGCCCCCTTGGATATATGTAGGTTGTTATTAACATACATAATTAAGACAAAATTTTACATCGCATGTAAGAGCCATAGGGATGTTAAGATCAGCCTTCTGGAAAATGTGTTTAAATAGTCCCTCAATCATTTGAGATTTGTCTAAATTAATTAATTCCAGACATTTTATTTGTTGGAGAGTGCTGAATAGGCCAGCGGGGATTAAGGAAGTACAGTGAGCTACAAACTGTATCCAGCCTGGGCAGCAGAAGCACATCACTGTGTGCTTGCAGGCTGAGTCTCTTGATGGATCGTCTGTCCTGGGTGATCTGCTGGAGTGCATCAGAAATTCTTGTGGACCTGCTTAGCTACCCACTTGCATCTTTTGGGGTTAGCCAGGGCATAAAGAGTGAGGATGGAAATTGTATGGAGGAGTCCCAGCCCGACAACCAGTCAGGGTGCAGTACCTAGTCTGCAGTAGTATTTGGAATTTTAAGATAATACCACTTTAATATGTGTGTGTGCATAGCAGCCTGTGAACAATGTAGAAGAATGTAGAAAGTTAGTACTCAAAAAATAAGTAGAAACAAAAGCAGCATGTGGCAATAACTTTTAAGACTGTTTATCACTGTATTGATTTCTGATTAAATTGTTTCATTAACATTCTTAACAACGAGTATTTCTTTTTAATTTACACAAGATGCAAATATATTTATTTTCTTTTCCTTGTGCATTTGTGATTGCAGGGTTAAAAATAAATTGCTTATGCTGTCTAATTAATCAAGACTAGAATGCTGACTAGGACTCTTTTCCTGGTGTCTGTGAATTCAAGAAAATTTTATGTCATTTATACAATCTGTTTCTCAGTTTCACTAATCTTGTAACTAAAGTAGTTCTAATATAGAAAAAGAACCTGGGTTTTACTGTACTTCATTAATGCATGTGTGCTCTTTCTTTCTTGCATGCATTGCAGAAACAAGATATACTTAACCAAGTAAGTAAACTTATTATGACTTTTCTATCTTTTTATTATGCATAGGGGCAATATTTTATATTTTATAGAGTTCATTTATGTTGTGGATAAATATTGCATATTGCTATCCTATAAGATAACAGATAAATATTTAAGGCAGTGCCTGAGACTAAAGTGCATTCTCTTTATAGTATCAAACTGCTTTTTACTAGATGTTTCATTTGAGTCACAGTAACAATTCATGATTTTGCTAACATGATTGAATATGGTTTATAGTATGTTTTAAAAGATTTTTTCTCTCATGTGATAGAGTTGAGTTGCAGATATTGCAGGAAAAAAGGTTAAAGGACTCATGACCCACTCAAGGCTATACTTCTAGCTAGCTTAAATAACCTAAAAACAACTAAAAATATAATAATAATAAAAAAAAAGAATAAGTCAAGATTGATTAGCCAAAGACTATTTCTTAAAATGACCTGGTTATTCTTCCTTTGTGGCACAAAGGTGTTAAAAAAGTTTTTGCCCTGTTCTTTGGGAAGAGGCAACTAAAGTCTGAGAGCACTCACATAGTCAAGGTACCGAAAGGGTTGGGTTTGCAGGAACCAGGATTCATTTGCTGCTGTCAGAGGCCAGGGGTGCTGCTGAAGGTGTGTTATTTTGAGTAGTAACTCACTTCCTGCCTATAAAAAGCTGTTTTCCTCAGGTAACCTATTGCAAAAGTACCTTTGTTGAAGAAGTGATTGCCATGTGTCCTGAAAGAGAAGACATTCAGATTAAAGCCGTGTTCTAATGGTCAATCTTGGCAGTAATCTGGTCTGCAATTTCACTTATAATTTCGTAACAAAAAGTAGATGAATGCACTCACTAACCTAAATTGAAGTGTTGTTGCCAAGGTAGAGAAATGTATTAAAATTGTACAAAAAAGCTTGATGATCTTGTGGCTTATCTAAAATAGAACTGGAAAGGGAGACACTAGCATAGGGCACAGTGCAGTGTGCTGCTGGGCTAGTGTTGCTGGCGCATAGAACTGAGTCTGGTAGTTGACCACAAAATGATTATAAAGTATTACTGGGACATCATTAATAGTGTTCCTGTAGCCATGATGGTCTGAGAATATTAAAGCAAGAAAAGGCTTGGAAGGGAAGGTGGTGTTTTAGACCCATTGATTTAAGTGAAAAACTATTTAAACCTTCAAGCATGCAGAAGTACAGATTAGAAAGCTTTGTGTGCCTGTTTTCCCAGCTATGTTGTTCAGTTTGACAGAAGATATAATTTGTTGTACAAACCTTGCTTTTCTGTTATGTATAAAGTGAAACATTTCTACTACACGTAAGCAAGTTCCTTCATGACCTGCTTTCTCTCAGTGTATGTCGCAAAAAAATGTGAAAACAAAAGGAAGCTAGCTTACAGAAGGGCTAGTAGGATGAGGAGAATTGTAGAAAATCTATTATGGAGGAAGAGAAGACTGTCTCTCACGTGCAAGCAATTGAAGCTTAAGAAATGTATTGGGTTTTGCTAGCCATGGTGACATCCAGAAATAGAAAAACTGAGCAGTATATGAGTAGCTCTAGTGGAAAGTCCTACCCCTCAAAACTGCACAGTGTTTCCCTGGCTTTCTGGGCAGAATTTCCAGAGAACATCCTCCTGGATACCTAGAGAGTCAGGACACCTGCCAGGGCGATGCTGGCAGCCTGGTCTGCAAGCCTGCTTTTTCTGCAGTGTTGAGGACACTGAGGTGATTTCTTAAAATATTTAAGATGCGTGAATTTCTGCTGCATCTTCTTCGGTTTTGAACCATTTGATTTTGGACCGTCTTTAGTGGTCCCTCTGCCTCTTTTTCTCTGTCTGTGCTAACAAGCCCATCTCTCACTCCTTGTTAGTTTCCTTCCTTTTGATACTTTCTCCTCTTGGCCTTAATGTCCCATTTTTTTCCTTTTCCTCCTACTTTTTTTTTTGTACTGCGTATTACCTTATGTTTTTGGAGCTAGATACCACTGTTACTTACCTGTTACATGATGTAATTGCCGTCTTTTCTGAGATGATAATTCAATGATTTATTTCTGATTTGCACTAGATATCATTTAGAACTATTTTAAAATGAGAATGAAGAATTTCAAACATTGAAAAAATATGCTTCTTAATACTAAAGCTTTTTAAAAAGAAAACTTTCCAAACACACAAACTTAGTATTAGGTAGGGTCACACTGATGTCTAAAATGTTTTATTTTTAATGTATTACTTTATTTAAAAAGTGTCAGACCACTCTGATGACGTTTTAGCTCATCTAACAACAGGAAAATACAGCATCCTTTTTTTTTTTCCATTTGCAATGTGAAATACCATCTAATATTTAGAATATTTAGGGAACAAAAAAGGAAGCGGCTGCAGCCCTATTCACTGTTTATTACATTTTAAAGCATAGCCATATTTAGAAAGCATGTGATAAAAAAGCAGGTGAGTGAACCCGTTAATCGGCAAAAGAATAGATCTGTTTACTTCGACATTGCACGTAACATGCACTCTGAAATCGTTTCACAAATTAAGTATGTTGTATGCTGCACCTAACTGCTTTCTGTGAGACAGAAAACAAGGGTTTCTCTCTCTTTCTCTAGTCTCTTACAAATATACAGATGAGGATGATTGTCTACAATTTCCACCTCTTTTGGGGTTCTCAAACTGTCTTTTGCAAGATGAGTTTCTAGAAACATGCCCTCATTTGATGACTTTGGATTTAAACCAGTTAAATTGAATATAAGGAAAAGTAAATTAAAATGCTTAAAGTTCCCAAGTGATGTTGCAGATTGTCCTTTTTCCAGACACAGTTTTTTTGTGTTGCTAAGTCCAATATCTCATGGCTGACTCTTGAAAAGTAGCAAGTAGTACCATTGTCACAGAGTTGCTAAATATTTCGCAATTGCTTATGGCAGACTGCATTAGGAATTAAGTAGTCGTGACATCAACACACATTTTACTTGTCTCATTACAGTTGTATTACTTTGCGCCTTCTGTCAATCTCTATGTTGCTGAATTAATGCTTCGACAGTAAGAGCATAAGTTTTTGCCTGAAGTTTTTACTCTTTTTGAAAAACATAAACATAAAAGGTGTTTCTTTAAAAAAAATTAATGTTGACATTCTGTATTTCATTTATAACAGTAAGAATAGTTATCAAGCTATAAGTTATGGAGTTATCAAATGGATACTGCTTTGCTGCTATATTTCTTTTTAAAATTTACAACCTATTTGTACCAATGGACTAACAAATGCCAATGCGATGCTTTAAACAAGTCTAGAGGCGTTTGTGTTACCTGCTCACACACATAGCAGGCTTAGTTTGTTTTTCTCTAGGTTGAAATTTCTAGGTCTCTAGAAATTGCAGACTGATACTAGACTTAGCAGACTGAACAGCTTAATGTTCTTTAATGTTTGGCTTACATCTCCAAATGCATTTTATTTAATATAGATTTACTCAGGCTGAATGAGTAAATTCTGGTTAAAATGCTTTATCCAGAATATTTAATTATGACCTTTTTTGTTTGTTTTTCATTTGCAGTACAATCAATTATATTTTATTTTGTTTTATGATAATGGCTGCATTTGCAATTCATTAACCTGTATGATGGCATGTCATTGCTGTTTATCAAACTGTATTAGTAAACAAAATGGAAAAAATACTACTGCTATTTATAATGTTGCAGTAATTGGCCAAAGAAGGGAGGTGCCTTGTAGCTCTCTTGTGCAATATAGATTCTACTGCTAACATTGGTCTGTAAATATTTATAAGTGGTCAGATGACACAGCTTTCATATGTTTCTTAGCTAAGCTACAGCTTTCAGTTCTGATGAAACAAACCCAGGCTTAGGTCAACTAACACAGCGTCACTTTCCTGAAGGTTGTAGATTTGCACACAGTGCAAAGCGGATATAAGTTGCTGCCAGAATTTTTTTTTTTTGGTCTGAAGTGGGGTATTTTAAACCTTCTGGAATTGGGCATGTCCCAGGTGAAAGATCCAAATACTTAGGATTGCATTTTATTAAGTAGTAGCAGATCATTCATTCATGAATGGAAATATGTGCGGAAGTTTGTCAGCCTGTATCTTTCAAAGACTTGCAGGGGAAGGGATGCACAAGGACTGCTCGAATGACTTATATGTTATTTTTCTTAATAGAAGTATTGCAGCAAGTATTTTTAGTAAGGGTAGCTGAATCACAGAATCAGTGAAAATCTCAGCAAGCGGGAAGATCATTAGTGTTAAAATACCAGAGAATGCTAGTGACCTAGAATGTGTTTAGAAATATAATTGTTGGGTTTTTTTGGTCAATTACAAAAAATGACAATTTGGCCAAGTTCATCTATCAGCAAGTTTGGCACTATCTTCGCAAGCAGATTAATTGTTTTATTCAGCCAGAACTTTTCTTATAATTATTTTCATTTTTTTCCATCATTCAATTGTTTTTAGTTTGAAGCATGTTGTCTAAGCCATTTTTCCTAACTACAGTAAGTGTAATTTCCAACTGTCCCATGGGGCTGCCTCCAGTGCAAGATATCTGTTCCTCACTCTGTTTGGCATGCAACAATTTATGTATACTTGTTATAATATTTTTCACTGATAATATAAATAAATAGGACTGTGTCAGGTAATCCACTATAGAATCCTTCTGTCCCTTAGCACTCTTAGCATGTATGTGTGTAGTACATGTGGACATACTGACAATCTTGTAGTCGTGCATGAAATAAAACCTGATAGTTGAAAGGTTTTATTTATTCTTATTTGGATGTTAGATTGCTGTTATTGATGAAGACATTCCAAGTTCATTTTAGTAATTTCAATCAATTTATAATATGAAACCTGACGCTGCAGTGTCAGCATTATAATGAACAGTCTAATTTATATACGAAAATGAAGTCTTTCTACTTTCTTCTAGAGTGTTTTCTTGAGTTTACTTCTTTAATGAGACATGCTACTTGACCTCAAAAATTGCAAAGCATAGGTTTTGATAGGAGATGTAAGTAGTATTGATAATACCCAACAATTGTTCAGTCATAAGTGCTATTTGGTAGGAACAGTGTGAGAGCATTTCTTTTTCTCCTTCCCCCCTCCCCCCCGCGTTAACTTTCACCATGATAGATGAAAATTTGATTGCTGCTTCATGTAACAAATAATTACATTTGGTTGCCAGATCTTTTAGAATGAGTTATGTCAAAAGTGTTCAAGTTAAATGTTTAGATCAGAAAATGCTAACAGCATTCATTTGAAACCCAAGATTATCCCAGGGAGCAATCTCCATTATATATTCCAAATTTAATTTAATTTCAATTTCTGTCATTTGAACATTAGAAATACATTTAAAAAAAGATTGTAGATTCTCGTGTAATTAATGTTTTCAAGATTATTGGCCCTCCATATACAATCTTTGTTATTGTCGCTCATATTTTGATAGTAATTAGAAATATTAAACAGATTTAGTGAATCTTAAAGGCCAGGATTTTTACTGGGAATGCTTAAGCACCCCTTTTCACAGCTAATCAATTAATTTTCACATATGCGCTTGTATTCATGAAAGTGTACACTTGTTATAGCAATACATGTGAATCAGGGCCCTATAAAATCTGTTCCTTTGTCTCCAGCTTATTTTCATAAATAACTCTTTAAAAAGAGATAGTTAGGGAGATCCCCACAAAAACAAAAAGTAATGTAGAGCTATTGCTATCAGTAGATTAATACTGATTATACTCTACATTTTTGGCATCAGTTGGAGATCAGGCAGCCTAATTTAAAAAGTAATTAATTGAAAATTGCATTTCAACATAATTATCTTTTCATTATCTCTGAAATGTTCTTTAATAGCTGAAAACCATATTTCATGAAAGTGTGCTGGAATTAATGATTTTTTTGTCTCTTACATTTCATTTACAGGATGATGAAAACAGTGGCTTATGTTGAAATATTTCGAACAAATTTAAAAGAACAAAAAGACCAAAGAGAATGTGTTATTTAGAAAGAATTCTGTGTGGAGATTAATTCCAAAGACCACATCATGCCTTGTTCCCATTTGTGTGGCTAGTGTCACGGGGAGGAATCAAAGGAGTTATTAATGACACTCCCTACTCTAGTCCATCCACAATAGCAGCTGCTTTATCAAGAGTGTTAATATGTTGTCTTTTTTTCTTTTTTTTTTTTTTTCCAACTTTTAAGAATTGGAAGTGGAGTGGCAAAGCTTCTTTGCCTTCCTTCCACATGTCAGCCACCAGAATTGGTTGCTGCATTTAAACCAGCTGGGAGAAAATATAAGAGGCAGTTAGACCTCTTCTATGGCAGTTTGGCTTTAGGGTAAAGTTTCAGTCAAAAGCTGCTATTTTTTTCTGATTAAATTATCTGTTCTCTTCAAATGACTAATATGGTAGGAAGTAAAACCTCTTTATAGTTTCATTAAAGTACATTCCAACAAATGCAAAATATGCATTAGTAGTATACCCTGTTTTTCACTGAGAAATAGTTTTGCATATTTTCAGAAATAGAGTGTTTGGGCTTGTGATGTCTTTACCATGTGGAGTTGTATCCTTTGGCACAGTTGGAGATATATAAATAATAAGAATACTTACATCTGTCTTTAGCTTGTCTTTCTGTGTGCAGTGAGTAATGATGAGGAACAAATTATAAAATAGCACAGGTTAGTTGTAGGAGGAGGAAAGATGGAGCTAAATATTCACAGTGTGATATTTTCTTTATCTCAGCAAATCCCCAGCCTCTCCCCAACATGTACATCAGTTCTACTATATGAGGTGGAGGCCAAGAGATGAGTTGCTCTATCCAGCTTCCTTCATCTATAATCGCATCCATAGTCCTATTTCACAGCAGTTTGCAGTTTAGGGGCTAATAACTTCTCCTTAGCACACAAATGGATGCTTCATATATTGCAAGTAAGAGGCAAGTAAAAACTCTTGACATGGTGTCAAACTATTAGCTTTTATGTATAGTTTCCATGTGTATTCATGCTCATGATCCAAATGGTACCATGTATATATTTCTCAGCTCCTATCATAACAGAATTTAACTACAAAGCATGTATATTGTGGGAGATTTTGTGGCATCTAAGAATGTAGAATGCAACATGCTTGTATGCAGAGGACCAGTTGACTGAGATCAGCCCTTCCTGGTGTGCAGCAGAGGAGTAGGAAATCATTCTCCATTTGCTTCAGCCTGTGAGAGGGAGGACAGATTGGTTTGTCTGCAAAGAGAAGAGAATTTGTAGAAACAATCCTATGCTTTCAGTTCGCCAGCATGCATCTTGAGACAGATCTTTGATCTTAGTAAACTGCCTGATAAAGCAGTTTAGTCTCTTTCCCACTCTTAGCCATCCTTTTGTCTTATCAGAATCGGGTATTTCAGGCATCTCTGTGAAATCTATGAAGGTAAGTCTATGAAGTATTAGGGAGTGTCCTTCTCCTCTCTTTTTAGGTGAGTATATATCTATAAAAAAGCATGATACAAAATGAAAAAAAAAAAAAAAAGAAAAGAAATATACAAAAAGCCTTAAAAAAACCTCTTTGTTCTTCCTCCAAGGACTATGCATAGTCATAGCTTCACTTTTGAAACTGCTACTGGGAATAACCAGTTTTCCAATTCCTGTTTTCCCTGGAATTGAGACTTGCTATCTATGAACTAGGACTAAGTTAATATAATGTACTTACGAGTAAGTGCTTCAAAAGAAACAAGACACTCAGCATTCTGTCCTAAGTGCAGGCAGTGCTCCCTCTTCTTTTTTCACCTCCAAGTCCTATGTATTCTGAGAATCTGGAATTTAAGAGAAGCTGAACGTTAGTACTCGGCTTCATGCTGTTGGCACGGAACTGAAGAAGATGCAAGGTGTATATATGGTTCAGTGGTATTCGTGAGGCTTCTCATCACTCATCCAAGTTGAATGGGGTAACTGGGGAGAAATGTGCATACAAACATCATCTGTCAAGGCACTATAGGATATAAAGGTCCTTTTATTGTTTTTTCTTTTGTAGTATTCTGTGCAGTAACAGGAGAATAAAGCTGCACTGTTTTGTTAGCTTAGAATAAAGAGATTTTTAATGCTTAAAAAGTCTAAAACTAATTTTAATATTTTAAGTTTATTTCTTCGAAGTTGAGAATTGCTTAGTCATTGTGGTAAATGTCATCCTGAAAATTCTCTTGAAAAATGCAATTTATCCTGAAAACTGTATTTTATTTGCCTTGTCAGTTGCCAGGACTTCAATCCCTTGGTGACTTACAACTCTCTGTAGTCTAGACTCCTTAGTACCATTATTTCAAGTTCAGTCTTTTTATGTGTGCTTACTGTTCTGTCATAGGATTTCATGTGGTATGTTGAAAAGGAACCATAGTAAATTAATGATCACAAAACTGAGGTGGGAAAGCAGAATAAAACCCAGGCTAAAGTCTTTGCTACAGAACTGGCTTTTTGATGTATTAAGATGGAAAAGCAGCAAAACAGCTGAGAATAGTTGGCCAAAGCCCTTAAGGGTTTTTCCAGGACCTTTTTGCAGTTGGGGAAGAGGGAAGTACAATGATTCCCAGAAGCGCATTTCCCTAAAATCTTCTGTATGCTGTGATCCAATGGTGGAACTTTCTTAGGGTTTTAGCTTAATTCTTCCATGGCATTCAGAGTGGCAACCTTATAACTCAAAATACTCCTCTTATCTGCCCCATCATCAACTTCTGCAATAGCGTCTGGTAGCTGCTGTGAGTAGGTTCCCTTAGGATGTAGTTTAAGTCTCTCAAGACTGCAAATCTGGGATCTGTAGCCTATTTCCAGCCTTTCTGCCCAGCTGTGCCTCCTTGGCTGCTGCCAGATTAGAGGAAAGGAATAAGGACTGAGGTGCAGCAGAGCCAGAGGTGCTAATGGGTTTGGAAGAAGACTTGAAAGTCACTGCAGTTTCCATGCCACCCTGTATGCTGACCTGGCTCAGAGGTTGCCTCCCCCCATATTCTAGTTTGCCCATGAGCGGAATCTCCTCAATCTCAGTCCCTCTCTCCCTTTCTCAAGAGAGGGATTTTCAGGTTAGGCAAAATAAGTGCAATGTGGTATTATTACTTTTTGCAACTGCCACTTAACATATGTATACTGCTACTACTCATTTAGTTTTATTTTAATATATTTTAAAATATCATTAGGGCATTGTAACCAAGTTCCTTGAGTAACTGTTTTTTATTAACATATTTCAAGGATAGTATTATGAGAAAAATTCTTGGTCTAATTAATTCTGTTTTATCCTGGTTCTTAAAGGGTATTTGAGGGCAGGAATTTTCTTCAAAGTAATGGGAGTTGGCGTAGCAAATTCTAATTGTTTGTGTTTGTGGCTCCTTGTAAAGTGAAGGATGCCATAAGCTTCAGAGAAATTCCCACCATAGCACAGCGGTTGAGTTTGGGTTCTTTAACAAGACAGCTTGGCTCAAGCTGCAGAACTGGGCAAATTTGTCTATATTTCCTTCCTCAAACACTCTAACAGGAAAATTCTCATGTTATCTGGAAATAAAACAGATTTGTCTGTCTTGTTTCAGTGTTGGAAAAAATGCTTCTTCTTACACCTAAGCAAGTGAGGTAGTTTGTTCAGATAGAACATTCTGTATATGAAAGTGATCTGTTCATGGTATCAACCTTGACATAAACTGCTAAGGGTTTTCAGCAAACACAGAATTTCTGATGTGTAATTGTAAAATATAAACAGCATAACAGATGGCATATAGTCCAAGGGTGCCGAACGGCCTCTGCGAACAATCTATAATTGGTGTTTACCTCATTGTTTTGTAGATAACTTATACTCAAATAAAATATATAGGCATGCATACAAAAACACACACATATACATATTTATGTATCATATGTTTTTTGTTTCTTTTAGCATATATTAGTTTTGTTTCTTTTAGCAGAAGCCCGGATCCAAAATGGTACATCACTCCAAACAGCCTGTTTGCTTGGACCTGCTCTGGGTACCTCCTCATTCTGAGGATTCCTGCAGTAGTTTGTACAATAATAATATTGCAAGCAAACTTTTAATCATCTTTTGGCATTTTGGAGTAGACCTCGCGACCTCTGGGGGGGGGGGGGGGGGGGGGGGGGGGGGGGGGGGGGGGGGGGGGGGGGGGGGGGGGGGGGGGGGGGGGGGG
>JAWLRI010001080.1:1354901-1414424 GCA_034781795.1 Crypturellus tataupa
CCCCCCCCCCCCCCCCCCCATTTTTTTTAGTGTCAGCTCTTTTCTGATGTTTAAACAGCCTCTATTAAGAGAGAAGCAAGCAAAGAGAGGAGCTTGACCAAGGCACCCCACCCCATGCATATGTCCTAACCAGGAGAATTTTGTGCAAAATATGGGAAAAGCAGTCACTCTTGTGCTTTCAAAATGAAACTGTGGTCTCCACTGCACTTGGTGCACAGCCTTTTTTGTTATTATTTTTAGGTATTTTTGTGAATGTGGAAAATTAGACTCAATAGTCCCGATTTAGTTATGTATCCTGATATTTATTCTGTATCCTAAATGTAAGATAAAGAGTGATCGCCTCTGTAACAGCTGGAGCATTTTCTTCATTTTGAGAAACACGTTTGCAGACCCCTTAAGAAGTTTAAGGCAGAAAACTAAAGGGTTTTCCAGATATAAGTGCTGGATTAGTAGCAATTGGCAGAGTCCTTCAGGATTCCAGTATGAAAAAAGGCAGGGCATATTGAACTCCAACTTTAGATTTTTTTTTTTTTCTAAACTGCCCCATATTGTTCATATTATGCTGTAATTAGCTCTGCTCTCATTAGACTGTAATTAGCTGCCTGGCTTTGTAATTACAAAAATGAATAAGATATTCCATACTCTGTAGACTAGGGTCTACAGTGCTGTGAGGTAAAAGCAATGCACTTCTACACGGTATCTCGAAATGGGCACAGCTGATACTGAACAAAAGACTCCTTAGGATGCCTTTTCTGTAAAGCTGTCATCTTACCCCCTTGGATGCCCTGGAGCAAATCCAGATACCTTCCTTTTGGAACTCAGTTAATCATTTAGAACTGATCAAAAACGTTTTTTTTTTTTTTTTTTCTACTTTTCAGTTTATGGTGCAGATCAGATCTGTGTGGGGGAAGGTTAAAGAAAAAAATAACACCTATGAATTATATTGTTGTTGGCAGCTTGGGCTGGAATTAATTTTGAAATTTTATGGGTGCTTAATTAAATGTTATGGATTGTCTCTGACAAATTGTCACATAAGAAAGATGCATATTTTTAATTTGCCTCTGCCCTGAGTCATAGTGAATACAGTTTAATGTGTGCTTCAAGACAAGCTAAAAAATTTAAGGATTGACAGGTTTATTTGCCGAAAAGAAATCAAAAACCAGAACTTCAGTTTTCTTTTTGCTGTCTTTCTTGTCTTTCTCTCAAAGTTAGATATGTACCATGTTTTTGAAGTTGAAGGGATAGGAAACATGGCTAAATGGTACAACAGGGAAAGGATGTATTCCTTGTAAAAATAGTAGAAAAAATAATTTTATAGAGATATTGTGGTTTAAATTAAATACCATAACTTGATAGTGTTATTGAATGAATACTTCTTTGATATGATACCAATATATGATATTACCAAGTGCAGTTTTATAAGCAAAAACTGTAAGAAACTTTACAAACTTTATAAAGATTACAAAGATTTATGGTGCAATGATAGTACCAAATAGGTACTTGGTAATAGTTTAGCACCAATCACATGAATCTTCTGCTGTGTTTCTTATAGGATTCTGCTGTGGCTCTCAGGGTTCTAAGAAATTTCTTTCAGTCTTCTGCTGTTATGTAATGCCTTATGAATATTCCAGTGAGAGCGAGATGGAAGAGAAAGCACTAAGAATAATTTAAAATGAGAAGGCTCTCATTTTTGACATGAATTTGTCAACTAGAGAGCTAATCTAAACTAGCCTTAGATTCTATTACAGTTTCCTGTTCTTCAGTTCTGTTCTTTTCTGTAGATATATTACCAAATTACACCTTTCTTGTAGATTCATTTAGAAAAAAAAATGCCTGCATTACTTTAGAGGTCAATTCCTATTAAAATTATCTGTATGTCTATACTGCCTACCTTGTTTTTTTAGGTCCTCTAGAAAAATGTTATTCAGCAAAGGAGTGCCAGAAACATGCCTGATGCATAGCCAGTTCCTAACCAACTTCCAGCTTCATTTGAAGGTCTTGGCTGTACAGTATCAGAGCTCTCTTTTGCTCTAGGATTTTTTCTGTTTCTCTGGGAGAATGCAGGTCCCAAAGCATGTAGGCGCAGCACTTCGAGCTGATGAGCTCTGGCTGTAGAACACCTACCTGGCCTGTTGTTTTCCTTTGCCAGACACCCTAATCACTGGCAGCTGGGGTATCAAATATAATAAATGGACTTGGCAGCCGAGTCATGTGTTTCTTTGATACGCTTCGTCTTTCATAGACAGAAAATATAAGGCAGTTTGTAATATTTGCCTTAGAGGAAACTCTAAGTAAATGCTAACTTGGTAGTCTTTAGAAAACACTGAATGGATAGAACCTCTTTGAGAAAAAAAATTGTTAATCTTATTTATTAACCGACTTTTTGCCCAGGAATAATTCTGATCCTATAAAATTAAAAATGCATCATTTAGTTATTGCCAGAAGCTTGATGGACTACTATTACTCAGGCAATATGGTTATGGGGGAAGCTGTTTAAAAAGCTAAGATAGCTATCAATTCAAGAATATTTTTAGCAAGGAAAGGTGTGCATAAAAACTGAGGTCAAAGTAAATGAAAGAAAGCGTTATGGAGCAGGGAGATTTTAATACATCTATCCATGAACCTTAACTGAGATTGTAGCTTGTTTTTCTATTTCACTTGTATCTCAGCTATACTTCTTTATATCTCATTTAATGAAATTTCTAAATATATGTCATTACAGAACAATCTAACAATATTGGTTAACAATCAGGTTTCTAATATTAGTTAATTTAGTGATTGGTATATCTACTATGTTGTCAGATAAATATACATATATATACTGATATACATATATACATATACTGATATACATATATACATAATATACATATATATACTGATATACAGTTTGCTTGGATACTGCTCTTTTGCCTTTGTGGTTTCAAAATTTATAAGGATTGAGTTAAATATCAATGACATTTTTATTGAAGAACACATTTAGAAAGTTTGCAGCATGAGAGAAATGGAGCATGAGTTGTAAATGTAGAATGGCTGAATGACTGAAACTCTACTGACAGAAAGATGGTTCCTTCATATCCAAGATGTCTTATTTTTCCTCTAGTTTCTGCTATTTTTACATTCAACAGATAGGAGTTTTAGTGGTTTCATTGAGCTCCTTTGTCAAAAAAGGTGTTCTATTTTAGAACCTCCACAGAAATACCTTCTTGACAAGTTTATATTCCCAGTAAGTCAGTAAAGTTGCACAAAATCTGTCAGATTTTGCAATTTTTATTGTTGGCCCCTAGTAAGAAGAATGACATACAACTGAAATATTTCCCTAGAGCAGTTAGGTTTTATTGCTCTTCATAGAAAACACCTTAGTTCATAAGTACTGAACAAAATTTCTTCATCTCATCAAAAAGAGAGAGATGAGGAGAAGAAAAAACAATCTCTGCTATGCAGTATTTTTTAAAGCTAATTTAACATAATTTGTACTGTGACCAAGTTACCGAGGCACTTATTTGGCTTCCACTCTTGTTTTGCTTTTGACATTTATGTTCTTCTGCTTGCTAATGTTGCATTCATTGTACTATTGCATCGGGATGTTTTCATGGAGACATGTAGAGAGTTCTCTCCATATGGAGAGCTTTTCCCACCTTGATTTTGCCGCAAGACCTCACTCTATCTGAGACGTATTCAAAGGTGGAAAGTTAGTGTTCTGTTTGAGACAGAAACAAATACAGCAACAGTACTATATTTTGCATACAATTAAGAAAAGCTAAGTGTGTTTTAGTATTTATCATATATATAACAAAGAAGCCTCATTCTTAAGTGTTTGGTTTTATCACAGTTATTGGAGAGATGAAAGTGAAATTGTCTTCATGATATGCTTCATCACACTGTTATTTCTAGCAGTTATGTATTATTAGGATTAAATTAAATCAAAATATTTTCCATTCATTTTATTTGTTAAGACTGTTAAATGTCTTACCAGATAGTCACCCATGAAGTTTCATTAATAACTTTCTACCTAGCTGGCTAAGTGTTTTTTTTTTTTTTTTTTTTTTTTTTAAATTGTAGCTACTCCTATTTGGAGACGAAACCCTGTTTAGACAAGACAGTGATTAATTCCTCTTTGACAAACATCAGCAAAACATGTTGCTACCTAGAAAAGGAGTTAGCTAGCTCTTATTTGGGATCCAAAAATCTTCTGCTTGTTGTCTGTCTAATGAGAGGAAAAGCTAAAACTTAATCAGGCACAGCCCTGTGAGCTCCACAGGTTGGGGCTTTATATGTACAGTTAAGCCATATTGAAATGAAACCCATGGCATTGAGTTACAGGGTCCTGATAGATGTTGTGTGTCGTTCTCCTTCATCCCTCTCTATATATAAACATTTTATATATATATATAAATATACACACACACAGACAATCAATAATTTTCAATATATATCAAAAATCCAGATCATATCTCCAGAAATCAGTATTTTTAAGGATCGTATAACATTTTGGTCAATTTGTTGCACTAATATGAAATTTTTTCTAAAACAATTCATAAAATCTGTCTTTATGTATATTTTCACTGTAGACAATTGATTTAGAGGGATTCAGGCTGTTCATGAAGACTTTTCTGGAGGCAGAGCTGCCTGATGACTTCATTGAACATCTTTTTACATCGTTCAGCAACAAAATCCCTCACTGCAGCCCTTTAATAAAGAACAAACCCCAACTCCTTTCTGGAGGTAAGTAATAAAATAACAATAACAAGAAATTAAAGTTTCTCAACTTACTATTTACTTCTGAAAGTTATAAATGTATGGAATTATGATTTATGTATAGTTATGTTAGTTATGTTCTTTTTTTTGTGATTTTGGAGAAATTCAGTTGTGAACACAGGACTATTGTGAAGGGAATAGAATTAAATAGTTTCATCTTTTTAATTCACAATAATGATGCAGCTGAGACACCAAGTGGACAGTCTCTTTCGTGTTAATACTATGTTTAAATTACTATGCTTATCTGGTCCTGCTTCCTACTGTGCTGTGTAAATGCTTAGAAACCTTCAGAAACTCCTGCAGAAAACTCCTACGTGTGTTCTGAAGTATTCCTTATCCTGTTACCGACTCCTCTCTTAATTGTCTGATTGTGATACTGCTGGTAGTAATCCTACGAATTTACCAGGTCCCAGTGTTCTGCTGACCTGGAAGTGCTTTATCCAATGTGAGGAACACTTTCTTAATATAGTATGATTTTTTTTAATGCTAGACTGTACTGTATAATTTTGAGTTTAGAGAAATTTTAAACATACTATTGATAAATCCTGTTAAAGAAAAATCTGACTTACTTGCAATTTTTATAAACATTTGCTAAGGTAATTCAGATGAAAAAATAAGATTATCTTCCTAAATTTCAGAGACTTCATTTTAAGTAGTACTAACTTAGAACTGTAGCAATATTCAGTAGCTATATGGCAGGTTCTAGACTCGCTTAGAATAGGAACATTTTTCCAACTTTGAACAGCTGGAATGATCAAGCAGTTTGAATGAGTTACAAAAAAAAGTATTTATTCACTCAAAATCTTTATTTGAAAATTAGATATCCCCAAAGTGTGATTCATCTGGAAGTTGAGGACTTGACACCAGTGCTAACTGATAAAACATTACCTCCTGTGTTGCAGAAAGTCTTGAAGGGATGCAGGTGATAGTTATGAGTTACATTACAACTTGTGAATATATTAAATACTTGCTTTTAGCAGGTATATCTCAAGAGGGGAGATGAAAAAATAAAGTGATTCCCACAGTGGCAAGCTTTGAATTTCCGCAGAGGCTAGAGAGACACATGTCCATAGAGAGTCAGAATTACAGACTTTTAAATATCATCCATTGAATCTGACTTGCTTTTTGGTAAAGGAATAGTCTATGATGATAAACTTTTCTGTGATTACCACATGCCATTCTCAACTACATATATTAAATAGTTTTTTTCGTTTATTTTTCTTTCCTTAATTTTACAGTAGTTGGTTTTTTTTTCCACTTCTTTACTTTATGCACCCCAGCCAAAAGACATGTTGCATTATTGCCTGCTGTTATATGTACTGCCTATAGTTTGTATAACTAATTTAGGTCTTGCTTTTACAGTTCCCTTGCCCATAGAGATGCTTTTTGACAGAATCTCTAAGGGCAGGGCATATGTAAATGTACTCTGTATTGTCTAGCTATTTTGAATGTCATACATTTTCAGCATTGCAGTTTTTCTCTTAGCTATATAGATTTTGTTGCCAGTAATGTCTTAACAGTACAATTTTTCTTCCAGTTACAGCATGTCTATTTTTGTTCATGTTTTCGCAGCGAGCAGCATCCACCACAAACATGCACTGTACCAATCACCATTAGTGTGCAGTCTTTTAGAGTCAACACATTTTGCCTCATAACTCCCAACAACAGCTGACATTTACTGATACATATTTGTTTATACTATATTTTAACATATGTTGTCTGAGTAGATATTTCTAAAAGTCATCTTTTATCATTTTGGTGTTGTCTTTCTTTCTGTGACTCTGGTATTTTATATGAAGAAAAAGCTAACTGCCATTTTTAGGTTCTTGTCAGATTAATTTATAAAATCTGCCCAGTAGAGACCATGTTAAGCTTCCCTCACTTCTGTTACAATTCCCTGATAAATTTATTCCTTAACTGTGTTTAAAAAAAAAACTGAATCATCTTATGTATGCAATATGTATGCAATATTTTTATTATAATATTACCTACTGTTTTTTTTCCTCCTTCACTGACTCTTTCCACTTTTTAATTCCTTTAAATCTTTTAGTCTTTTTTCCTTTAGCCTTTTTTCTTAATGAGTTAAAATAATAATGTGTCATGAGACCAGTTTTGTAGTCCTCCATATGTATTCAACATGGTACTGAAAAGAAAATTTTAAATATTTTATAGAGTTATGTCCAAAGCATGTTGGAGAGACAGTTCAGTTCATACTATGCTAGGATTACTGTTATTTGTGCCTGAAAATACACTTTTTGTGTTGCAGTTCAAACATATGAGATCTTTACTAGGTTTTACGTATTTATAATTTGTAGTGATTGAAGAGAAAATCCTGTGCTTTTGTACATTCTAATGTACAAATGAAAATCATGGAAACATTCAGGCTATCAAGTAATCTTTAAACATTACCAATAATGAAAAAAAAATGACCATACTGGGAAAGAAACAGCAGACATTCTTCTGAAGGTGGGACGGGAATGAACTAGAGAAGATTGCGTGAAACATAATAAGGTTCATAAATATCCTTGGAATGTATCCACTTTTTACTTAGTGTTTTTCTGCCCACTCACCTCTGTTTATAAATTGCATTTTCAGTTAAGGTGTCTGAAGAGAGATGGAAACAGATGCCAGGTAAATGACAGCATTGTAAGTCAGTATTGCATCCTCCTTTCTATCAGCTATGATCGTAAAGAAATACTTTGACTCATAGCTTTGAATAAGCCAAAAGTTTACTTTCATCTGGATTTAAGTGGGATTCAAGGCTATACATATATGTTAGGTCCAGCTCTGTTCACTGCATACAATTGACAAAAGATCAGAATGTGAACTGCTTATGTGCAAGTGTGTTAAAGATAATTGTTGAAACTTGGGTTCCAGCTAATACTGTGGAAATATTTTGATAGCAATTATTATGACTCTTACTTAAATTGTGTGGTTATTTTCATGATATTCTTAGGCCAAGGCTTATACAACTTAAATATGTGCTGTTTTGACACGCATCTGACTGGGAGAAAACTAAACATTTGGGTGTCATCAAAGTTCTCTTTGAAGTCACTAAATCATCTTTTAATTAGTCTAGCTGATGACAATCTGTAAATTCTGTCAAACTGCTATAACACAAGGAAGTGGATGCAGAGTTTTGCAGGGACTGTTTTCATGTTTAGATTAACATATAAGTTAAATAAAAATACTCAACAAAGATATTGTACAATCAAAACACATCACAGCAGGGCAAATGAAAAAAGTATTCCATTCCTATAATTGATTTATTTTTACATTAATTTATCTGCATACTATTTTAGACTGACTAACATTGTAACTATGTATTGACCATATAAGCCATGGAATGATAATGTTGATAAAAACTTAACGTTTTAGATTTTAATTAACAAGTTTTCTGAAATTTATATAAAGAATCAAAAATGCAGGTATATAGGGGTTCTGTTTTTTATTCTCTATTTGTATCACAAATAAGAGTAACAAGGGCTTTGTGATATTTCCAGGTTTGAGGCTTAACAAAGGTACCGCTGCATCGCGACCTCCTACTCCTGCCAACTTACAGTTACCAGATGCGATCCAGTTGAAAGATATTGTTTGCTATTTGTCTCTGCTAGAAAGAGGAAGACCTGAAGATAAACTAGAATGTATGTATGTTTTATTTTCTATTTTATAAATTTGTTTATTTTCACAGAAAGAATTTTCACAAAATTTCCAATTCAGAATTAAGATTTAATGATGACAGAGAAGTAGTATTGGAGAAAATATTATTCTTGCTAGGAGTAAGATTTTAATGGCTTCTTTCTATCCAGTATGCACCGAGTTGGGGAGTGAGGAATATAAGATCTACAATTAAAATACTTCTTTTTTTGTGTTATTTTCAATAAATTACTCCTTGCATCAGAGCTGTGAAAAACAAATTTAATATACTGATGATGCTTGGAGATGATACAGGTAATGTCAAGGATAATCTGTAGAAGATGTGCAGGTAAGATTGCATATCTAATTCAGGCAACAATTGCATGTCTAATTCAGGCAAAGAATAGATGCTAGTGTACGTCATGGATTCTACAATATTGATGAATATCAGAAAGTTAAAAAAAAATCCAGATTTGTGCCACTGCTGGCGGAGAGTGTTTGACTTTATTAGGGGCCTGATTAGAGGCCTGATTCACTGTAGCCCAATACTGATTTGCAAATCCAAGAAAAACAAAGAAATTTTTTGTTTTCCATTATAGAATTTTAGAAACTGTTTAGCTCCAGGTAGACAACCAATCAAGCAAGTCCTATAGTCCTTTTTGTCTATATGATACACATAGCTGGTCTGTCTGTTGGAGAGCTGTGGGATCAGATTCTGATGTTGTATGGAAGGTAAATACCCAGCATGGCAGGAAATACAGACATGAGGCTCTATCTGCTGGAAAGAGAAATTCATTACAAGGTGAAGTGACTCCATGCTTTTGAACTGTCTTCCTATTTTGTACTTTGCAACTTCAAAGATGCTAGACTTTGTAATATAAGATCACTGGTAGTTTTTCTTAGCAAATATTATAGGGTTCTGCCCTTAGATAATATTATAGTGTGGAGTCATAGAGTTAGAATATGATGATGTATTTGCAAATGTGCGTTCCTAATAGATACAAAGAAAAACAGAGAAGTTTCTAGAATTCAGCCTGGCATATAGTAATTCTTTCTTGGTAGCAACCTGTGCAAGTATTGTCAGAGCTTTAAAGCCTGGCATGTGGCATGAAATTGAGATTGGCTGCTTCAGTGGAGCCAGGAATTGATTGGTACAATGAAAAGAGGGAGAGGCAGAGCAGAAAGTGATTTTCAGGCAGGGCATTTTGAATGGAATTCCCATTTGCAGAATGCATAGGCAATATACTGTTTATGTTCTTTTATTATTTAAGAGAGGGAACTTGATCAAATAAATTTACTGTTGTTACACAATTCACATACTCAGGATGATTATTAGTTAGGGCATTTTGAAGGGCCCATAGGGTATTTAGGTACATGTGACACAGCCCTGTTGTGAGGCCATTCAGAGAGAGGGCTCTAGGCATGAGCACAACCTGCACAGGCATCATAGCTCCACAAAGATTATGTGCTTACAAGTTGTAATGTACATTTTATAGTGTGCACTTAGCACAGTTTTAAAAAGAAGCTCTAAGAATTATGAGCCGAGCTTTTTTTGCTATCATTCTCATCAGTACTGTAAGTTATTCAGTTTCTATCCCTTCCATCCCGACACAGGCTTCCAGATGCCTCGATTCTCCCTTGCATTTTTGCAGTTGTGCACATAGAAAGTGCTTTCAACCCACGTGTGCATGTGTGTCTGTGTGCAAATGAATTGCCCAATTTCTCCTGTAAAGGTCATGGTTTCCAACTCAATTTTGGGGGTATGTCAACCTGAACTTTGGAAGTTCAGCTATGCAACAGCTGTTCTCATCTTGGTAAACTTAATGCATTTTTATTTACTTACAAAAGGTAAAGTGTACAGTCTCATATCTAAATCAGCCAGACCGATTATGTTGGGGGATGTGAAAATGAATATAAAGGCCAGTTCTGGGCTCTGTTGCTTGCAAGGGGATTTTTGTTCAGGACTTTTTATTGTTTGTTCCATTTTCTCCCAGACTGAGTAAATCAGTAAGAACATGAATATTTAGAAGAATATAGAAATATAGAATAGAAGAATATAGAATAGAAAAGAGATTACATGCATGGTCTGTAATCAATTGTTCTGTTATTCACAAGAGAACATAAGCAAAGAACTAGGATTGAGACTTATCCCTATGTAGTGCCTATGTAACTGGAGAGATTTTGCTTGCTACCAAGGCAAAACAGTTACAATTGTGCTAATGTCTTTCAAATGACTGATCGGAACTGCTGACTCATAGTAAAAATCTTCCAAAATGAATTCTCTCAAATGAAGAAAGATCAGGGAGCTGCTAAAACTACTGCTGCTCTAGTAGTAGCTGCTGTAGAGGATTCTTTCCATGGCTGCAGTTCAGCTGTGGAGGAGGCGGCAGCAGAACCGAATCATCTGAACTTTATCGCCGAGTGATTCAGTGACTCATCCCTATGGAAACTGTGAATGCTTAATGCTACCTTTGCCAGATAATATTAGCTCTCTTGCTCAGAGCAGTTTTGATAGTAGCAGTGGCAGTCTGTGGAGACTTTTAAACATGATTTTTCTCCCAAGCATTTCTGCTATATAATTGCCAGCAAAGAAACACTTTTTTTTTTTTTAGGTGTTGTTATACTATAATTTATGTATATATGTAAATAAAATTTTATTTACAGTGAACTTAATGTAGCTTTTAACCATATTCTCGAGTAAATATCTTCAATCTTGCAATCCTGCATTACAGCTCTTAAGGGCATATCATAGTGGCTAAAATTGTTAAAGTGAAGGAGAGGCATAATACTTTTGTTTTTGTTTTCTCAATTAGGTGATCGGCATTGGAAGATGGTGGGGGATGGGGAATATAAAACGATCACACTGAGAAAAATGCCTGTTTAAGTGTGGTTTTTTTTTTCCTAAATCAAAAATAATGACATTCTTTCCCTCATTTTGCTCTTCAACTCCTGTGAAATTCCTCTCACTTATTGCTTATATTGTTGTTGCCTGAAAACAGTAATAAGCTTAGCTTGCAGAATTTGTTGGACATAGCTGCATTTCCTGTAGATCCAGTGTAATCAGATTGTTCCCTGTTAATATATCATATGCTGTGTTTCCTAAGACATCTGATACCAGAGTTCAAACAGCTTACTTGGGTTTTGCTATGAGTTGAAACACTGCAGTGCCCTGTAGGTGGGCTTTCTCTCTTCTTACTCCTTAGAAAATAGTTAATTTAGTTAATAGTTAAACTGGACACTATTGAAGGCAGTGGATTTTAGCAAGACCTGAGAAACTGTCCCAACCCTGGGGGACTCTGGACGAAGAGTGATGTATTCCTAGACATCTGGGTTTAATTCTTTGCCTTTATAATAATGGTTCTACTAAAGGTGCAAGCTTCTCCCTGCTCTGCAGTCTGATCCTGCAAATGACCAGATCAGTAAGCTGCTTTTCAACGTGTTGCTGATGGTGGATATTGCAGCTCTTATGGCTAGAGTTAGGCAATGATAGAAAAATGAAAGAATATATTATTTCTGGACATTATCAAAATGAAGCTATTCTTATCTGGGTAGCTCCCCAGCACGTTGGAAATATGCTTCAAAGAGGTGGAACATGTTTAGGTTGTAGTCCGAAGCTGATAGTCTTGTTGACATGTGTGAATTATGTTTATTGTTGGATTTGGCTGACTATCTAGTTAAAATAATAATCTGTTGTTTTATTTAGCTGGTCAGAACACATTTTTAAAGTGGTATCAATGTTGAATTGTGATATCTGCAAAGGTGGGATAATATTTAAATTTCAACAAGGTTATCCACATTTGCTCCACCTGGTGCATGTTATCGGAGAAAGGATTTTTTGGTGGTGCTTCCGTTGAAACCAGAACCTTTCTAGGATGAACCAGAATCCCATGTCACAGATTAAATCAGCTACTGTCTGGTCTACAAGTTAAAAATGCTGCTGAAGACTGCTCATGTGTCTGACTGAAAGCCACTGTTGAGGGGCAGTCACTGAGTGCTTCTCACAAGTGATTTGCTTGGTTTACGGTTAACGATCACTGAGAAGATAATAATGCTGTTTGTTCTCTGAAACATGCATTTGTTAAAATGAAATAATATTACTACTTTTTTTTTCCAAATGAATTTCTTTCTCTCTTCTTTCTGTTTACTTTTTAGTTATGTTTCGCTTATATGATACAGATGGGAATGGATTCCTGGATAGTTCGGTAATTTTATTTATTAATTTTTATATGTTGTAGATTGTTGCAGTAATGGTATACCTGTAGCAAACTGCATGATAACAAATTAACTTCATATTTACGCTGAATTAATAGGAACAGGTTAAATAGTACTCAATAGAAACAACCTCTATTCTGTAAGTAGCTCTGAGCTCTTCTATAAGCTTCCTCATCTATAGCTGTATGAATTGTCAAATACTTGTACAATTATCGTGAAGTCTTGTAGAATCTTCTGATTTTATAATATTTTACTGCAGGAGGCCTGCTAACATGGTTCTTGAAACTTCAGCATGCCTCTGTGATAGGTAAATGAGAGTGCAGTTTGGAAAGATTTCTATAAACAGGGCAAGTATGAGGGTGGCACAGTTGGTGCAAGCAGAGAGGAGATGTCAGAACATCCAGTTTACTGCGAAGTGAGGAGCAATATTAAAGTTTTGAGCAGCAGCTCAATTAAATGTTTGAACGAAAATCAAAGATAGAGGAAAAGTAAACAGGCAGTATATGAATAAGGAAGCTAATATACATTTACCTATAATGTAAAGACTTTACGATAGGGAATACAAGACATTAATTGGATAATGCAATTTGATAAATACAGCATGAGACTGTATGATACCAGATCATTCTAGATACGCACCTGAGTATGTTTATAAGTCAGTTTTACACATGATTATGGCAAAGCACTAATAATATATTACCAAGGGAAATTGCAACACTATAGTAAAGAGAAATGGTCTCTCTGTTAGGTTATACAGTCCTCTTCATGCCTTCTTTCCATTAGAAAGTTGTGAATTTTACAATTGCTGAGTAAAAATAACTTTTTAGAGTGATGGAATTTGAAGTACCTTAAATCATAGGATGGACTTCTGATCATTAAAATAGTGATCAAATGTACAATTAGGAAGGACGAATCTGTTACTTCTTTTAGTCCAAAACCTGTCCTTTGATTGTGGGTCCACATTTCAACTCTGTAGACTCTACCTCTAGACTATGCCTGATACTTAGCTAGTGATGAGAATTCACCGAAGAGGAAAAACATATAGCTTCCTGCATGAGGACTTTTGTTAAGAACAGTAAAATGAGAGGCCAAAATCAGCTATGCTTTTCGTTTGAGTTTTATGATGTTCAGTTGTATGTACAATTCCAAGGACAGGAGAAGTGGGTTGTCTGTTGCAGTATAGGTTTCTGCATAGTGCACAATGTGACTTCAAAGTGCCAGCAGAGTATAGAAAGATTACACTTCCATACAAAATGCCACCCATTACAAAGAAATATTAAAATATATTCTACTTATGCACTTATCTCAGAGATTCCGTGTTGTAAATAACATGAGAATTTGAAGAATTTTTTGAATTATGAAATCAGACCACAATTGAAGGATTAGTCAATGCAAGATTACTCACAAATTGACTTTCTCATCGGCTTTGTGTCCACATTTGCTTTTATAAATGAAAAGTAAATAAAGTACATTAATACATTTGACCAGGGACTGCTTGGTCTTGCTATCTCTGTAATAGTAAACACTACAAAATAGGATTTGTTTCAAGTGAAAGACTTGGTTTCACAAGATACTAATTACTTCAGAGAAAGTATTTCAGAAATTTGTCTTTGTATTTTGCTTATAAGACTCTCGTGTAGCTAAATTCCCATGCAAACAGAGATCTGCAAATACAGCTTATGTATTTCTCAAGTTCAACTTTAGTTAAAATCCTCAAGAGTTTTTTCCCGAGTTGGGTATTAATATTTAGTAGTCCTTTGAACATAATAATGAAGAGTCTAATCAAGAGGGAGATTTTATGCTTTATCCTTATGTCTAGAATATTTCCCATTGTTCTTATTAATACGGCATTTCTACTCAGTGCATTCTTCAACCTCTGCAATACAGGGAGAAACCTTTGAAATAACACTGACAACAACTGAAGTTGGTTCATTTAAAAAAGATGCTTTTTATTTCTCCCTTTGTCATGCCAAAGTTTTTGACATGACATAAACATGATCTAAGTTATTCGTACTGAAGGAGCATGCCAAATATGAGTCCCAAGCCTTTCTCACAAAATATATAAAAAAAAGACTTTTCTGCAATGGTAAATACATCTACATTACATTAAGATATTTACTCTAATAAATATTATAATTATTCCTCCTTTACAGCTCAATGGATCTCTAATTTCTTGGCTTTGATAGCAATCACATTGCATATTGATTACTAATTAACAATTAGAAATAAAATTTTCTGTATATTTTACTGCTGACAAAGCAGTATCAATAAAGACAACAAGTTTGAATCATAAGCTGTTTGCAGTAGAATTTGCCATTATAATATTGGACTAAATATTATCATTCTTTTCTTTTGCATTTGTAGGAGCTCGAAAATATCATTGCTCAAATGATGCATGTTGCAGAATACCTTGAATGGGATGTTACTGAACTGAGTCCAGTAAGCATTCTTTTTCTCACCCATTTTTGAAATTGTAAGAGATTATTTCTAATAATTTTGTGATTTTGTGGGGTTTTTTTTGATTAAATCTATTCTATGAACTACTTTAGCCCTTTGCTAAGATGTAAGGTTATCCTTCAGTGCATATAATAACTAATACTGCCAATACAATTAGTATATCCCTGAAAAGCTCTTAAAAGGATCTGTATCTTAGTTGTATTTTACATCATAAATACACCACGAGGCGCAGTTTGGTTTGTGAACAGGTGTTAATAAAACATAAATAAAAATACACAGTTTCATCTTCTCAACTACCACTATTCATTTTAGTACATTTCTTCCAAAGATACTGTATTAACTCTATTTTCCTTACTATTTGTGCATGGATGTGGGATCAGAGTTCTGTTCTTAGTGTTATCTTGGGATATGAAATTTATGAGGATTTTCATTAAAACTGTGTAGATCCTCCATGAAATGATGGAAGAAATTGACTATGATCATGATGGCACTGTGTCTCTAGAAGAGTGGATCCAAGGGGGAATGACAACAATCCCACTCTTGGTGCTTCTTGGATTAGAGAATGTAAGTATTGACATAAGAGTCAGAATATTGTCATAAGAGTCAGAATATGCTTTAATTCCTCTGTCAATTTAGCAACTTGCTTGGAGCGGTATCTAGGCTTCTGTGTATGGTGCTGTGCTGTGTTGAATAAACATAGTGAATCAGAGAAGAATTAAAGTTGTAAAGGATCTCTGGAGTTCATTTGGTCCAATTCCTGCTGAAGGCAGAGCCTTAGAGTAGGTTATCCAAGTCCCTGCCAAGCCACGTCTTGAATATTTCCAGTGAGGAACATTTCACCATTTCATGGGCCAACCTTCTCCAGTGTTCTGATTGCTCTAAGAGTTTTTTTTGTTTGTTTGTTTTTTTCTCCTGATATCTGGTTGGAATTCCTTCTGAAGCGTCCTGTGCTCCTGCCACTGTGCATCCCTAACTCAGTAAACCATACCAAGCAGCAATATCAAAGAGATCACTTACTTCAAAGGGTAGAGGGTCATGAAAAAAGAGCTTATTCTCTCTATATTTACACAGCTTCACAATAAAGATAAAAAATAGGCAAAAAGATTAATTTTATGCACGTTCAACACAGGTGCCTTAACACTGGCATGTTGCCAGTGCCACCTGCTGTCTATAGTTGGAAGGAGACAGTAGAAGAAGGAGAACGTATTTCAACGTATTTCAAAATAAAAAAGTTTTACCTATAGTGATGTTCCAGAACAGAAACAATGATTTCTTGTTCTGATGTTTTTCGATACAAGCAGTTTCAGTATAAGCAAGGAATTTAAATAGATAATAATATTTTCTTCTATGGAGATGAGATACTGAGATACACATACTGCTGGTAAATTTGTTTTGCAACAGTAGATCTTAGAATTTTATCTTTATATAATCCAGTTGTATTGGATAACTGTAATTTTCCCACTTAACAGTAGCTGAATGCATAGTAGCACATCTACTAAAGCTGTTTTTCTTATCACCTGTAATTCTTATTCTGAAGCATATAGTCATGCCAGTTTTCCAAGACCTTCTGAGTCTCTTGAAAAGTAAAGATTTCTTGAAAACATAAGAAAATTTATAATAAAAAAATGGAATTTGAGGAAAAATTAACTTACCTAATGGAATTTTTAGCGACTATTGTATCATGCAGGCTTTTTGTCTTTGTGTCATATTTCAGTCTGCAATTTTCACAGTCTTTGCCAACTTCCAGATTTGTTTTTCATTCCTTAGGTATTGGTTGTTTTTTCTCCCACAAAGCACAGGTTGGATAGAGATGTGTTTGCTAATTACACCTTCGGCTTGATAATTACACTTTTAGAAAATGGCATATTGCACACAACTAGCTATTAGACTATCCTGCTCTCTGTAATCTACTCCTCCGCAGTAGAAACCTTCAAAGAGTCTGACCTTTTTCTTTTCTTTCAGCATTAATTGAAGCAAGTCAAAACCCTTAGTAAAGTGTGAGACACTCCAATGAGGATCTCCTAGCATTGTTTGAAACATTCTTTGTAAATTGGGAACAAAAGCATATACTGATCATTTGCTCCTTGATAGGCATGAGCATTGGCTTCTGCTGTCCCCTAGGAGTCTCTCATTTGCACAGTGTTTTCTTCCAGTCTGTTTTGATGAAAACATTTTATTTCTGTTCTAAAATGATTTTGTGTTTTCTGTTTTGTGATGTAGAACTATCATCTGTGTCAGATGCCCTGCAAGAGCCGTGCATAATTTTCATAAGAGCTATTGTTTGAAAAAATCCTGGTCAATTTAGGAGTGAAAAATATGCTGTATTTGCTCCCTTTTCTTTGTCCACTAGATGTCAGCGATGCTCTGCAGCTGGTGCTATATCAGTGAAAAGCTGCCCTAAGGCAAGAGAAAAATTGAACAATAATAAATGCTTCATAACCTGTGTAAGTTTAGTGATAAATAATAGGAAACCAGGCCTCTCTTCTGACCACTTCTTTTAAATCACCTATTTTAATCTTCAGTCCTTTTCACCTCCTCACTTGATGCAGATATACTCTGAACACTTACAATGCAGAGCATCAAGGTAAAGCTCAATGAGACAAACTCGTTTTGATTGAAGTCAATTTGATTTAATTGATTCAGAAGGAAATGCTCTTAAAAGTTAATTTCGATTCTCAAACAGCAAACATTATGCTTTTACCTCCTAAGAATTTTAAAAGTTATTATTTTTAATTTTTTGATTAAATATGGATTTTAGTATGTTGCTATGAGTCTACGTATGTAGATTCATGGAAATCTGCTCCCATGGGAATGGGAAATGCTTATTTTTATATTTTCTGTTATATTATTTTAAACTTCTTGAGCTCTGAATATCTGAAAGTAGAAGCAAACTGAGTACAGTCTGCTCTGTGAGGAGTCTCTCAGTTTGAACTTAAAAAAAAAAAAAAAAAACACACACACACAAAAAAATCCAGAACTAGTTAGTTCAGAGATGAACGGGGATGATCTGGGCTTTTTATTTATTTCTTTTTCTTTTTCTTTTTTTTTTTTTTTCCCCTATAATTTTTGCCTGAAGACATATTCGCATGATTTTTCTAAAAGCCTGAAGAATGAATGAGCTGTATGCTCTTGCCATACACGTGCAGGCCGTCCTGGAAGCATTTGTACCTTATCCTCCCTGCGCTACCTCCTTACTTGTGTGGGAGTACTTAACCGTGGCAGTGGTTGTAGCAATATCACTTCCTGGATTGGACACCAGAGGGAGTAACATTTATTCTTTGCAAGGAGCTGCTCATACAAGGAGCTGCTAAAAAGAAAAAAAAAAAAAAGTACACATCTTTTCCTGACAGTGCTACTTTTGTGCACTCCTCCTTCTTTTTTTTTTTTTTTTTTTTTTTTTTTTTTTATTTCCTCCAGGAAGTTTGCAGGTGACTTTCCTCTGCCTGAAGACTGGTGAAAGCTCAGTCAGGAATTGCGTAGCTATTTTTGTCTTTAAGGATATGTAAAATATGCAGTATTTCATGCAGATACATAGATTTATCATTATTTAAACTGTAATTTCTGCACCATTTCTACCTCTGCAATTGACGAGTGACTGTCATTTCAGGGAGAAGAAAACATGCTAATTATGATAGTGGCTTTAAACAAATAAGCTTTCTCACTTCCTGTGCTTGCTCTTATATTTCCCATCATCGTTTTCTTTTACGTGTTTTATTACGTAAGCATTTCTGGGTGTCAGGATAATACACTGGTTGCTCTGGGGATTAAAACTGTGGAGGCAGGTTTGTCCCCTCCTTCCTTCCCCCACTACAATTGCTTGCAAGTTTGAAATGAGGAACCCTCCCCAAAACCGTATCTGTTGAGTAACTTCCTCCCTTTCAAGTTGAGAGACTCGGAAAAGCTTGCCTAGCCCAATGAAACAGAAGAAAACCTGACCTCAAGGCTTTGCTGAAAGTCCAGCAAAGAAATGTAGAACTTAACATTTGTGTTTAAAGGAGGTGCTATGAGGCTCTCCTTTCTACTGCCTAATTAAAACCCAAAGATAACACTGTAAAGATTTCCTCATGTAAGCTTTTATAAAACAAAGCAAACCAAAGCAAGTCAAAGCAAAACAATAGGCAGCACCTGAATAACCTACAGATTTCCTAGTGTCCTTCTGCCTGATTGCCATATAAGTTGCTCGGTTCTGACCCTATTCAGAGAAAATGCTGAAGACTGACATTTCAGTCACTTTGTGGCTGCTGTTATATGAAGTGATGCTTGACTAGGATAAAGATGTATCAAATATTTTCTTTTGTGATGTTCTTGCTTTTGTCAAGATCTGTTTGGCTACTTTTATTTGCAAACACATTGAAAGGGGAAATAATTTAACATCAACCTAGGCTAAATATTGTGACTTAATGAAGCTTTCTACTAATCCTAAGGCTGGCTATTTCATGGGTGATTTGCTTTTTAAGGTCAGGTCTTTCTGTCAAACCAACTTGTGATAGAAGGGTCAAGCCTATAAGTTAAGAAAACTGTTGTATTCCAAAATAAATGTTAGTGTGTCATAATGTGCTAATGTTTCTGTATGACATATGGAGGCTTCATTTTCAGTGATGTATAACAAAGTGAGGAAGAAATTTTACCGTACCTGCCCTGCTTTGTGATCTTCTAAATGACTATTTGTTTTTAAACTCCTTTTCAGGATATGGAAGCAAAATGACTGAGTGTCGCTAAATGCACTGATGTGTCAGAAATACGGATTTTATTTATATTTAAAGTCTTACATTGGCTTTGTTTCACATTATGTCTCTTTTTCCTAGGCAGTGTTTTAAAAAGTTATGTACATACATAATCATATGCAGCACTTTATTGCTGATTTTTGGCAGTGCACAAGAGCAAAAATTTAATTTGCTATTTTCCAAAAGTGCATTGTGTTTATGTAATGGATTTGTGCATCACTTGCTGTCTGTAACACAGTTAAGTGTTTTAATTGGCAGAACACCCACATTAAGACTTGTTTGTTGTTCTGATAAGGAAAATGCCAGCTAAGTTGGTCCATATGTTCTGTTCAAATAAGAAGCGACACATTCACATGCAATGGCCATTCTTTTAGAAATAAAATTGAAATGATAAAGTAAATGAAACTAACATGGACTAGAAGCATCTTTATGCAAAATCATGTATTTTGCATGAGTTTTCAGAAATAGCAGATATTTTTGCTAATAAAAACTGGTCAACTTGTATTTTAAGTGCTGTGACTTTTGGCTATATCTGTTGGTGACTAGAGAAGTACATGTTAAGAACAAAGTGTACATTCTTTACTGCTTTTTTCCTCAGAAATGTTTACATTGTCTTTGTTGTGTAATGAATAATTATTTGCCTACAAGGTTTAAAACTTACTCAGTATGTTGCAATGCAACAATAATTTAAAAACCGGTTTGAATGAGTTGCAAGAGAAACAGGAGTATAGAGTTCGCTTAATAAAATACATCCATCCTTCTCGCTGTCAGTCATGAAGGAGCTTGACAGGATGCTAGGGCTCCACAGCTGCAGAATCTATTTCTGATTCTTCAGGGGAAATTGGAAAACTTCCACACTCTTCGCCAGCCTGAGAATCCCACATTAGGCATCTGCTGTGCTCTTTCTGCAGAAAGGGGACCCTGACATTGCCCGGCTGTCGGAGATGGCATTTGAGCTCCTGCTGATAATATCAGGGGAACTCCGCTTAAGCTCTGATCCTGATATCTTTATAGAGTGTGGGAATATTCCAGCTGATTTCAATTCCTTTCTTTTGTAAGAAATTTGTAGGAGTTATTCAAAGTTCTGTTCTGACTTGAACCAAAATGTCCTCATTTTCTGCAGTGCTGATTTTTCTTAGAAAAGGAAATTTTTCTTTCAGGAGGATATAGTAGACTTTATGTTTCACTTGTCATTAATGACTAATTATTTTTTGATAAAGTCTATGTCTATGTCCTCCTCTGACTTCCATTTTATAAGTAAAAATCACTGTATTATTGAAAATCAAGCCAGGCATATTGTGTTCAGTAGACATTCTTGTAGTCTGATATGAAAAATCAGTAACTGGATGAGAACCAGCTGCTCATGTGGTTTTCTTTCCTCATGTCTGGCAAATAAATTGATAGTTATCAGTGTGCTTTGCTATTCTTTTCAGACAGCATGTGTTGAAATGTAGCAGAATTGAAAGTATTTAAATAAAATAGGATAAATTTGGACATGAGAAAATCCAATTGCTTTGTTTTCAGGATGATTTGGATTTGTGAAATATTTGATCAAACACATTATTTGCTTCATAATTCTTTAAGTTTTGATGTGAAAAAAGCTTTCTGATTTGTATTGAATAGTAAATATCATAAATCTTTTTGCCTATCATCTCCCTTAAGGTTTCTATACCAATCCAATGTGATCATGAACTCTAAATCTTTAGATATATCACAATGTATCTTTAATAATGAAATGGCTAAATCCACAGAAGTTCAGTAATGCACAACAAAATCATACTGCAGCCCATATCCAGATAACTGATAATCACTACCTCCATTTGGTGTTATACCTATAAAAATAATTAAGATAAATTTCAAAGATTTTTAGTGATAATATGGATTACATAAATCTCATTATTAGTTAGAAATTCTAATAATTGTAAAAGAAAAAAATCCATCAGTCACACTTGCTGAAAAACTTGGAATTTTCAGAGGTAATTGTGCATAAGGTACTATTTGGTCAATCTGTGAATCATTTTCATAACCAATTTCATAACAACGAGGTCACAAGATGATTTCATTTGGAAAGAAGAGGAAAGCTGTGTGGCTGAAGGCTTACTTTTATAATTGTAAGTAAGTGATTTGACTTATAATTTAGTTGTAAACTCAAATTACGGTGGGATGCAGAGGTGTGAGTCCCAGTCTTCTGGCTGATCTATTAATGCAAAATTTGAGTATAGAGCTGCTGCTAACAGGATTAGGAGGGAGCAGTTCAGTTTTTAGATAAGAGATCCGCAATGTTAAAGCCTCGCTTGAATACGTGTTTATTTTTTTTTATTTTTTTATTTTTTTGTAGACTGTTCGTAGACGAACATAATTTGAAGCTGGCAGTAGGTGTTATCATGGTGCAGCTGCATTTCTCACTTCACATAAATCCTAAGATATAGAACAATGATATATGTCCCTCATTCTGTGGAAGATATCTTTGAAGTTTTAGCAATCTTTTCTATTATTGTATTGGGAGTTTTGCCTTCTACCCTGCAGCACATTTATTTTTAGAGTAAGTTTTGAAGTTGTTTTAATAAGCTTCAAAGTTAATTTCAATTTAATACCTGTTTAGTTTTATTTCTAGCACTGTGTTGCAGGGTTGACAACAGGCTGATGTTTTTTCTGAGTGTTTTTTTGAAACACATGGACATCCCTGAGCATCTGAAGAATTTTTATTATATCATTGCTTGTATATTTATAAAGATTTTACTGTGATCTGGTGCAGGTTATTAAATGAAGTAACAGCTTGTCTTTTACGCTCTTGAGTCAATTTCCAATTTTTATTGGCACTTATATATTTCATTGTTTATTTTATTAAATGAAATCTGTTTCTTTTATGTCTTGTGCAGAATGTGAAAGATGATGGGCAGCATGTATGGAGACTGAAACACTTTAACAAGCCTGCCTACTGTAATCTTTGTTTGAACATGCTAATAGGAGTCGGCAAGCAAGGTCTCTGCTGTTCCTGTGAGTATAGGCATTTCAGTTTCCATTTGCATATATGTCTATTCCTAGAAGTGTTACAGTCACTGTATAGCAACTTGTAGCTTCCCAGTACTATTTGCCAGCACAAGGATGTTTTCCCCTTTGTTTCTTCTATGTACAGGTTCCCAAGGTTGCATTTTAAATGCTATGGGGCTTTCAGAACTCTCGTTTGAGGGAGTTTTTTGTATTACAGTATGTCAGTGTTAGGTGTTCCCTTTTTTCTTCTGCCTCTAGCTTTAATTTCTTCTTTTCTTAGCAAGTATAATGTTTAAGAGTTGACTTTAAATTTTATTGTTGCTTCCTCTTTTATATTCATAAATAATTAGTCATTTCTCTACTACATATGGACTAGGTTGGTATCTGATTGCAATATATTTTTATTTAAATTTTCCTTGAAATTCTTGTTTTATTAATGTTAATGGTCAAGATTCCAATTTTCCACATGCTGGCATCCAGTCCAGTTTCATAAAATTTCAGAAAAATTACTACATCTATTCTCACTTACATAAGACTATTAAATGCAGTTACTAGAGTTCAATTCATTGAATTATATCTGTATGTGCTCTGATAATCTGTGTTTGACCAACTTATAACCTGTACCTTAATAATCCATATTTTGCCAAAAGATATCTCATCCTTATTTGAGTGTTTCAAGAGATAGATGTTCCATATCTTTCCTTTGTGGTGTATTCCACTGATTAATCTTTTTTTTTTCTTCCTTTCTTCCTGATTTGACTATGTCCGATAGACAGTTCCAATGATTGGTATATGTTATGGACTGCTCCATTAGATTGATGAGATATTTAGTATCCACTGTATTCTCCTCGTGGTGATATCAAGTCACCTTTCATTCTTCTTTTTGATAAATTAACCGGATTCTTAGTGTAACCTACTTTATCCATTTCTGGAATTAAAGGTAGCCTATCATAGCAGATCAGAACCTTTCTGACTGTACAGTTCTATTCATTTTGTTTGAGACTACTTTAAATGGATGAGGAATTTTTAATCAGCCATTTCTGTCCCCTCTGTGAACCACAAAGCTCTTTAAAACATAATTCAGATGTAAATCCTCTATTTATTGGTTTTTACATCATATAATTTCAGCCACAATGTTTTGGAATAAGAGAAATACATTCATTAAATGCAATTCAAACAAACAGAAATCTTACATCTTCAGATTAATAAATTCTGATGACAGTAACTGAATATACATTAACTGCTGAATTGACTATCAAATCTGGAACTGTTGCACCCTTCAATGTTATTTTAAATCAAAGTGATGTAAAGAGGTTTACTTTATATTGGTGTGGAAACCTTAAGACCCGTATGTGTTAGAGAAAATTCTGTTGAACAAATAGTACGCATCTTCTCCTTCTGTAGTTACTGGTAGTATGTAGAGAAGACTTTCCCTGTTGTGTGACATAAACTGCCACTGAAAGACCAGCCTCACTGTAATCTTCTGTGCTGCAATACACCTCTTAAATTTCTTTTTTATTATGCTTGGCATTTATTTGGAGAGAACGGTGGTCCCAGTGAGAGTGTCTAAAGAGCTTCCACATGTTCCTTTCACTCACTTCACCCAGGAATGGACATGAATCTTCCTACAAAATGCTTATTTCTACATTTTGCCAAGCTTCTCCTCCTACATATTTTCCAAGCATTGCTATAGATTTCATTATTTGTGTTTTAGATTGTGTGAGAGATTAAAAAAAAAAAAAAACACAACAGGGAAACTGCAGGGGACCTCACCATCCCTCCATGGTCCAATCAACAATGTTACTCCCTGCAGTTTGTCTGATTAATGGCTGCACCTCCCACTGGGTTTGTGTAATAGGTGCAAGCAAGGTGTTTAGAAGTACTTTGTGCTTAATTGCTCTTGAGGTCAAAAGCACAAGACATATATCATGCAGGGTATTCATCCTCAGTTTTTAATAGTTGACTCTATTCAATGCAACTCTAAGTACTGCCATTATTTCCTTCTCTAAGAACTGTTACAGTATTGATAGCTATTTGGTCATCACAGAAATATGCTCATAGGGTTTTATAGTCAGGAAAGCTTTGCATTGTGCCCTGACATTTGTATATTTTCCAAATGCAGCTAGTGTGATCTTTACAGACCTGGTCGCAAAAGATAGTTGTGCAAAACAGGTAGGGAGGGGTTAGAAATGAAAGCTTCTCTGGAGGTAGTGTTTGGGAAAACAAGAGTTAAGCTTGGGATGATTGCACGAAATACAGGAAAGCAATTGCTATCTGGAAATGGACTAATCAACCATTTAAGATTTATAAATCAATAGAAAGAACAACATAAACTCATTGGCTTTTATTTTTGTGCTTGCCAGCTGATCTCATGCCTATAGTTTGTAAAATATAGATTTCTTTCCACTAGCATATGACACCAAAACATTTGGCAGTCATCAATTTGTCTTTAATATTTTTGTCATTTGGGAATTATTGAGAAAAATTTTAGTGAGCTCTTATTTAATTAAGCATTTCCTGTTATGTAATGATAGTGCATTCTTGGATTTTTCACTTGCATAATATTTCCTGTACTAATTGGCCTTTTGTATTCCATAGAAAAAGCAGTCTAGTTTGAGTTTTCATTCACTGATTGGCTTGATTATATAGAGATGGTATTCTGGTAACATTATTTACTTAATAAAAATATAGTCAGAAACACCATTGCCTCAGCATCTATTAACGCATCTCTTTTTTTCAGTTTGCAAGTATACAGTCCATGAACGCTGTGTCTCAAGAGCTCCTGCATCTTGCATCAAAACCTACGTGAAGTCTAAAAAGAATACAGATGTAAGTCTGGGGTAGCATTACCTTTGCCATTGACCTGTTATTTAGTAACCCTATGTATATCCACATTTTTCTGTTGCAGGTAATGCACCATTTCTGGGTAGAAGGAAATTGTCCAACAAAATGTGATAAGTGTCACAAAACTATAAAATGTTACCAAGGCTTGACGGGACTTCACTGTGTTTGGTGTCAGATCACAGTGAGTACGATATAGTAAAACCTTAAGCGCATGTTAGAGAGATGAAAATCTAAAGAGATATTCTAAGTGACAATATCAATTATATTTGTTCTAAAGAATAGAATTCCTTAAGAATTCCTTATCTAGATATCTCTCTCTATATATATATATGAATGATTATAAAAGTATTTTTCACTACTGGTAAAAGCCAATGTCACTGTGAAGTAAGGAAAAATCACGAACTGTGGTGTACTGGCAGACAAATGGAATTGAGGACATCTGGTAGGATACAATGATTTCAAGTGCCTGAGAGTGATAGCAGGAACATCTTGCTAAAATCCTAATCTGTGCACTAAGTCTAATATATACAACTGTGTGTACTCCTTATTCAGCAGTAACCAGTAACTGGAACTAACCACATTTAAGGAACACTACTTTTATAAGTGAAATCTTCATGCTAGAAGGAACAATGACAGTATTTCTGTTCCTAGGCAAGGCAGGATTTAAATCTAAATGAGGAGAGAATCAGAGCTCTTATGGGATTTTTATTATTATGTTTGTTGTTGTTTTTATTGTCATTATCACCAATGCCATTATTATTATGTGATATCAGTCATTTGTTCTGTGTTTAAAGAATAGTATGAGAGTGAGGCATTAGAGAACATTTGTATTGAACATAAAAATTCGGATGTTTTATGACTTTTTTTTAACGTAAGGATGTGAAAAATCATCAAGGAAAATAGATCCAGCTGTTATGATCACTTAAAACACAATATTTTATAAAGAAGAAAATATGTACTCCAGATTGCTGTCAAAATTTGGATAATTTATTTAGAGAATAAACACCCAATCCAAAATATTGATGTGCAAATTAGACAACGAACATATCTCCTTAGGTAGCTAAATAATTCTCTGCTGTAGATGTACGTGTCAGTTGTTTAAGTTAGTTGAGATTACATTATATATGTGAAACCATATGAATATTTATGTCATTTCAGAAATTCTTTAGGTGAGGCTCCCACTTGAAGTCAAAGGAAGTTGAAAATTCTGTAGATGCTCTGAAAAAAAATATATTTTCCTAGTATTTATGTTCCTAAATATGAATGTGGACCGGGTTTTTAAAGGCATTTCACCAAGACTTAGAATACTTTTGTAAACACTGAGAAACGGTGAGGAAATATCAAGGAATTATTTCTCGTTGAAGTAATTGGGAATTAAGAAAATAAATTATTTGGAAAATATCTTACGTAACTATCTCCATATTTAAATTCTTGAAGATCAAAATTCCAATAAAAGAAATGGGCATATGTTATTAGGTGTGCAGATACAAAAATTATTTACATTAGCATATTTTTGATTGTACTTCTATCAGTATTTGTATTTTTATTTTAAAAATTTTATATTTTTGAAAGAACTTTATGTTTTGTCTTTGATTTTCAGTGTAAATTAGATTCAAAAGATTTTTTTTTCAAATTTTAAGAATTCTGTAGTTTAAATTTCATTCTCACTCTCCTGCTTGCTTTTTGTACAATTCTACATAAGCAGAATTTTTAGGCCTTTCTTCTCTTATAATAAAATCTTGTTTTATTACTGAAAAAAACCCAATATTTTAGATCTTAAGCAGATAAATTTTTAATGGATGTTCTAGATTTGTTTAACTATTATCACATCCAGTGCAATCATATGTTTTCATGTTCTTATTCAGTTACACATCGGGGCTTGTTGCTAAAGTACTTTTGTAACAGAAAAGGATGTTGTTATACAACCAATTCTGAGCCTTTAATGCATTTTAGATGTTTTTTTTCGTATAAATTAGTAGGATCATTTTCGATGTCAATGACTCCTTCAAAAAAAAAAGCGAGTTTTGAGACTATTTGAGCTAAAGATGTTTGTTATACAGTGTTTTACTGTAGATATGATCCCGTTTTCATAATCTCTATAGCTCTGTCCTTCTGCACAATCATGGAAAAGGTCTTCCCCTCAAGCCTTCTATCAAGTGAATACAGATTTTTTCTACTTCTCAGGCATCTGATTTTGAGGGAACTGGGTTTAGGATAAAGGATTTTTGGAAGTCTGCATTTAAAATCAGCTAAAATATTTTTAAGAAGAGATGCACATTGTCTATTTTATTTCATTCAAAATGTTATTTTCATTAAAGCCATATATCATTGTCTATCATTTCTTTTGTCTGCTATGCATCAATTCTGTTGTCAAAGATCAGCAGAGACTAATAAGCTATTTTTTTCATAGATAAGTTTGCATGCCACTGAGTAGCAGAGCTGCTAATTATCACTGAATGTGTGAAGATACTTTTATTTGATGTAACGTGGCCTGGTGTGCATTAATTATGGTACAAGTATCCTTACCACTGAGGCAAAGAATTATCTTGACAAATGATTTAGATTACAGGGCTACCAAAATACCCTCATAATAGGACTTTAATACTCAGAGTAAATCAAAACTCGTTAGACTTTTATTTTCTGTTGCTAAGTAACTGCCTGAGAAGGTAACTTTGCAGTATAAATGAATATGGACAAGGCTAATATTAGGTGCTATTCAGTTCAAAATTCAGAAACGTTATGTCTACATTAACTGTACTAGATGACTTCATGAAGAACGTATTACTGGCAAAGCTTATATATCAGCAACTGATAAGGTTTTATTGTACTTTTGATGGAGATCATACTGACATGGTTAAATTATCTAAGGAAAAATGAATCAGTCACTGAAAAAATGTGATTTATAGATGTAACCATTAAACTATAGGTTTTATAACAGCTATTAAACCTGTTGAACTAATACTGTATGCTACCTATTAAACCAGATGTAAAACGTAAAAAATAAGATTTATATTTTAAAATATATGGTGTTTATTATCCTTATTATTTTCCTCTAATGAAAATACAAATATATATCCTCTCAAAAAAGTGCTGATATTTAAGGGAAATACTTATATTAACTGAAAAACTTAATGCACAGTTTATTCAATAAATAATAAATTTTCGTCAGATTTCACAATACTAGGTTCTATTTTTATTGTGACCTACTCTAATATAGTAAGCTATGCCAACCAAATCTGAATTGTTTGCATCATCCATATACACAACTGTGTTTTTGTACTGTGTAGTTGGATATGTGTGTTAAAATATTCTGTTTAGCGACATTTGAATTGAATTAAATTCTAAGGTATTAATAAAATGTCTTGTTTATAATGAATATATTATTATTATTTCTTGGTATTTCCTGTTACTGTAATGTACACATTTTTTCCTTTTCCCTTTTTATCAAAACAGAAGTAAGCTAGTATTCTTTCAATCAGCAAACCTGAGGATATTCTTTCTATGTTCTTAGAGTAGAATTCTTTCCATTATTTTCATGAAAACTGGATGAATAAACTGCAGTAAGTTCAGGTTCCTCAGCAGTCAATAAAAACATCTATTCAGATAATTGTCAGATTACACCTGTATTATTTAAAGCTCTTTGATATATTATTCTCATCTATTTTGTATACATTTTCATACATACCGTGGCCTCAAAACTGAATCAGTAATTACTTTATCAACTTTCAGTGGAAGTAGAGTTATATCAGTAGTGCCAAAGCCTTTTCCAAATTCTTGCAAGAAAAGAGCAGCAATAATACTGTAATACCTGACTGCAAGAATTTGCCTTATAAAAGATATTGGTAATATTGGTTTTACTCACCAGTAGGTATTGCTAATCACTGCTGATGTCACTTTGCTGTCAATGTAACACTGTTCTCTCATTTTACACTGGGTCAAATGTAGCATTTTCAAACTGGAAGGCATTTTGATCCACTGTTCTTTGTCATTTCAGGATAAATTGATTGGTTTTGTCAAGCCCAAGATTTTTTTCCAGTTTTCCACTGCACTATTTCATTTCCCTGGTAGTACTATAGTAGTGTTTAGATTACTTTAATACGCTAAATTCACTCCATTCTAGTATTGTATTTTAGGATTATTAGTCATTTAGTATTATATTTTTGAACGATAGATGTAAAAAGATGAATATTCATTTTCTGTCTTTTCATAGTTACATAATAAATGTGCTTCACATCTAAAACCTGAATGTGACTGCGGACCTTTGAAGGATCATATTTTACCACCCACATCAATCTGCCCAGTAGTATTGGTGAGTTGTTTGTATTTTCTCTTCCGAAGAAATCCTCTGTCATAGGTCATGGATGAAACTGGGATGGTACTGATTACTGGTGCTGAAATAGTTGTTCCCACAGGAATATATAAACGTTAAACAGAATGGATAATCTTACCAAAAATGGATAATCTTAAGAAAGAAGCATATCACTTTATCCGCTGCATATTACCTTTTCCTTTATGTGACAATGAACTTTCTGTAGGGCATACTGTAACTGAAGCTGACTCAGATTTTCTCACTTAGTCAGACTCTGCTTACCAGAAACTGTATAGGCAGAACACTACATTTTACATCTTTTATAGATCCAGCTTCCCAGAATAATGAAGTTATTCTTATGGACAGTTTTTGCTTGGGATGCATATTGTATATCTGTGATGCTGAGGTCTCTGATCTAAGCCGGAGGTTACCTAGAATGATGACGCTGGTCTTGCAGTGAGCTATGCATCAACATTATGGTATATTTTATTCTGCAGTAGTGGACAATAAATTTCTAGGTCCACAAAAACAATAACTCAATTCAATGAAAATAAAATGCATGCGCTATGTAGGTTGTACTGAAGAAGCTGAGCAGTTTATCATGAGAAAAGGTTTTCAGAACTTTATAGATTTAATTAGATATTTTGTGCAGATAAAGGTCATAGCATCCTCATATTCATACCAGAACAGACATGTGTGCTGTTCTTACTTTAAGTACTTAAATACTTCACCATAAAAATAAACTCTTGACCTTGAGAAAGCATATAGCAGTGAGGAAAGAAATAAAATTTACCTTCCAATTCGAAACTTTTTTTGATAATTAAAAATAATATTCATGCTTAAAGTAAATTACTTCTTATTAACATTTTTGCCTGTTTGTTTATGAATATCTTAAAGAATATTCATAAACTTGACTCTCATTCTCTACTTGACTAAACTGGGTCTATTCCATTGCTGTAAATGGAGGTAAAGCAATGGAAAGCTGGTTTTAATATTTATCTTCTTTTAGTATTTATATGACTTTAAAAATATTTATTAAAAGTCCAAACAATGTTTTTTTAGTTCGTTTCTTATGATATTTTGGTGTTGTCAGGCCATATTCTGAATAATTGTTGTAAAATTATTTTAAATTTGTTGGATGATAACATTTTGCATTCCATCATTTTGTTTTCATGATTTTAGATCATAGTTTAAAAGTTGATATATAGAAATCATGTTTTTGGACTGTTCTTGCTTGATTCTTATTTATTGCTTGGCACTCTTATATGAACGAATGAAGCCTCTGCATGAAATTTCATCTTCAATTATGTTTGTGTAACTCCATTTTCTTTTCAGGAGAGGAAGAGATATAGCGGAATTACGATTTTCGTTCCACAGTTGGAGTTTAGTTAAGTTGTTTAGAGGATATATAAAACCACTCTAGAGTCAAAATCATCCTTGAATAGGTTTGTTTCATCTGCAAATTTTGAATGCATAAGCGGAAGTAACTATTTTTCCTGTATCAGAGTTATGTTTCACTATTACATACTAATAATGTAACATGAAACATGTATTTCAGCACTGTTTGTATATCAGTAGGAATGGAAAGTGTGTTTTACTGTCATTTAATGGGAACCATATTTTCATAGTATATTTGTTCTTTAGTAAATTCTTGCAAAAATGCATTAAAATCCTGAGATTACTCAAATTACAAATAATACAGCAGTGAGCTGGCTAATAGGAGTTCCTCTTAGGAATGATTGATTACAGTGTACATATTATTTATCTTTGTAATTTTTTAATTAGTTTCTACCATTTCCTGTTGTGGGGATTCCTTTTGATAAATGCAGTGCTTCAGTGAATGTGAAACAAGCACTCTAGAAATAACAGCAAAGTAGTGAATGTTTTTGTATTCAGATGCTCTAGTGATATGCTAGTAAGCATGATCATTAATAGAAATGATGATTTTATTCATAAACCTGACAGTCAGAGGGTCTTTCATTCAGGACATATATTTAGTTTCACAGCTCACCTAAGCAGTGGTACTATCAGTGCTACTGAAAGGAAAGGAACTTTTGTAGTAGGGTAGTTGGAGATATCAGAAAAAAAAAACTTCTCTTTCTACCCTAAAAGAACCAAAAGGAATTGTGGATAAGACAAAATGACAAGTTGAACTGTTTTCTGTCTTTCCATCTGTCTTTCCATTCTGTCTTTCCTTTTTCTTTTTCATCTTATGAGATGTCTGTTTAGAAAATGGACAGTTCCTCTAAAAGATGATCGTAAAATAGAGTGACTCTCATTGCCCCTAGAAATTAGATGTCTAAATTAGAAATGTTAAATAAGAGGCCTCCCACTTTCCAATCCCCAAAAATGGAGCTTGCTAGGTTTTATTTGTAAGTATGATAAGCTGATAAAGAAAACCATGCTGACACTCAGGTGGTTTGGGAACTTGCATTGCATATAATACGAAGGAAACATGTATTTGTCTAGGCTACCTTTGGAATTTGATGCCGTATGAACATTTTCATATCTTCCTGCAGTAGTTTAAAAATGTATCTGTTGAATGTAGTCTACCTATTTTAAAACTCATCCCTTCACTTTTCTGTTTACAGCATGTAAAGCTTATTCTACGGTAAAGTTTCTTCCTTGAGTTAAATGAGTTTTGTTATAAACTGTGTGTGCAGATCTCAAGTGATAGTCTTTTAATAGATGTCAGATACACTTTAATGCTACCCTCTTTTATTTCAGTAACGTTTTAATTAATTCATACTGATTGAATAAATGTACATTGAGACTTGTTTCCTAATGAGGGCGCATTTAGAGGAAAGGTTTTGCATCATTCTGATATCCTGTGGGTAATTATATTCTAATTATATGGTGGGGGGAAAAAGTCTATAACTCAGTGCTGATATTGTTCATTGGACCCAATTAATTACATGCACATAATGAAAGTTCATGATAAGGTTGACTGGCAGTGAGTTTAAAAATCTTTAACTCAATTGAATCCTAGCCTACCAAGAGAACAGAATTAGATCATAACCAGGTTAAAAACTGAGTATTGGAATGAGATGAGTGAGTAGTCAAGAAAAGAGATTGGTCTGTTCTTATGATACAGCTTTTTTCTTTCTTTTTTTTTCTTTTTTCTTTTTTTTTTTTCCCTTCTTTTTCAAGGCAGAAAGGGAAAAGTGCTAACATACATGTTTGCTTCTTCTTTTCATATCTTTTTTTTTCTCCATTTCTAATGAGCACATAGAATGTTCTAATTCTTATTTATGTATGTATAAAAATAATTAGATTCTATTTCCCATCAAATTTATATGAATAAATATGGGTTTGAGTAGTGATAAATAAACCAATAAAAACCTACAATAATGCATATCTACAATAGGTCTTATGATAATTCTGATTCTATCTCTTATATAAACATTCTGCTTAATTTCTAGCACAATTTTTGAAAACTATAATTAAAACTGTTAATTATGCAATGCAAAGAAAATCATGGAATAAATTATAAGGCATAAGGTACACTGATTACACTGTGAGTATTCCTATATGGCAGTTACCATTGTCTCTATAGTAACCAGTTTGTTTCAAATAGGGGAGGGTCTGATGTAATATAGAAGACAAGCAGTCATAGAAATAAAATTTAATATTGGGCACATTTATTTGTAGCAATTTCATTTTCCTGCATGATGGAATAAACTAGTCACCATGATAAAAAAAAAAGTTTAGAACTCACTTTGCTCTTTTAAAGAAATTAAACTTGTGTGTTTAGTGGTGATATTCAAAAAATTTTAGGGCAAAATCAATTAAACCAGGCTGGTATATATGATACATACCTCACCGTGTTTTTTTATTTCTAAATGTATGCACTGTATTATTTTTATAGAGAGAGTACCTATTTGTGCTATGTGTACATATACAGGTAATACAAAATAACATATAACAAATAGAATTCACTGCACTTTATTTTCAAATACATCTGGTTATATATTTTGGTGGAGAAGACATACTTTTGATTTTGATTGTTTTAGTTTTTCTTGTACTAGAACAATTGTTCAAAAATCTTGTTTTTATAACTAGTCTGGTTTCAACACGTAAAATACTATAGACTGCATATGAAAAGCATTTTAGTTATGCAAGGTCTTGTGCAAATAAATATTTTATATTGTTATACCTAGTTTCAAACTTCCATGAATTTGTTTAAGTATAGCAAGTGTGTGGTGATAATGACAGAAAGTACTTCAAAAATAAAGAATGATTGTGTACAAGAATTTTATTTTTGATGTGTAGAGAGATGAAATAGAATAGCTCATACTTGTGCTGTAGTGCTATGAAAGCAACAAAATTTGTTAGGTTCCATGTCTGATAATGTGTTTTTCTAATACAATCTGTGAGATAGGTAAATGTTACCACATAGAAATGCAGAGATACAGAAAGAGAATAAGGAAATTAGCAGTTGCAGTTAATCCTAGAATGATTCTTCTGGCTTTTTTTTTAAAGTAGAGGTCAATTTTAAGTCAGCCCAACACTGAGCAGATAAAGCCAGTGCAATGTGTAAACATCTTTATGAGCACTGGGATCCTTGGAAGCTGAGCAGTAGTCTTGTTGTGAGATTCTGAACATAGACACAGCAGGAATGGCTATTTGAACATATATTCTTTTATGAGGAAAGAATTTAAGTCTTGTTGCTGGATATTAAATAATGGCATAGCAATTGAAACAGAAGAATACTGTTTTTTCCATCTGTGTTGCGTATCATATTGCAGATTCAGTTCTCTGAGAATCTAAAACAGACCTGAAATATAATGGTCTGCTTATCTACAATAAGAGCTTTTTCATTTTTTGAAGTCAGAAGGAAATTAATAATTGCCCTGGAGGAAAATGTATCTTTCTAACTAATTATCTGTTCAGCAAACACAGTTCAATGTTAAAATAATAAGATGCTCATAAACTGAAATGGCAGACATTCAATCATTTTAAGTTATATCTAGTTGCCTGCCCACAATTCATCACTACTCTCTGTCCCTATATTTGTTCCTTACATACTCTCCCATTGCAGTTTAAAATGTTTTTATTTGCAAAATACTTTTTTTTTTTTTAAATTCCTTGAAGCATGTTTAAAGCTGCTTACAATAGCCCAAATATATTTTAAGTTTTAAATTAAGTAAAATACATGGGGCCCTACTGTTGTTACATATTGATATAAATTTTGAATGGATGCAGCATATAAGGCCAGTTGTCTTTGCCAACTAAACAAACTGAGGCTGGCATGCTAAATGAGTAATATGTGGTTGTGATTTTGAGAAGTCCTTCTATCTCTATTACAAAGACATTAAAAAAAAAAACAATTTTTATATGAAGTCATGATGTAGTGATTTCATATTCAAAATAGACTTACAGTAAGAGAGTCCTTATCCTCAGAGTAGATTTTCAGATGACCTGCTATTCATACCAACTATCACCTAAGGCGGCTACCAGTATTATGGATGAGGAAATAGTAGTGCACATGGCTGTTCTCAGGCTCCCAGCATAAACTTCTGCAACTACTCCTTAATTCTTCTGACTGACATAATGTTTCTGACAAAAGAGCTATCGAATTATTAGAAGCCTCATCTTCCCTTTATAGGATGGGCACATGTAGCTCATTGGATACTCTTCTTGCTAATGAATAGGTCACTGATCTTGTCCACAGAATGACTTTTAGCTTCAGCTCGTTGACATGGGTGTTGAGTTCCATGAATTTTCAAGGCAGCATAATATGGTGTCCTATTGAACTAGCCCTTCTGATCAGGTTTTTACACATACTGAGCTGGAAATGTGGGTATAGCTGTATAAATTTTCAAATCCTGTGGTCTATCTATATCTTAGTTGTATGTAATATTCAACAGCTGTTACAGATTGATTCCTTCCCAGGTTTGCCCACCATCTGATTGTTTGGGTAACTACAAACAGAAATTACATGGAATAGACTTTTTGTAAATAGGCTTACAAAATAGCAGTCTAGGAGTATTTAGTATTTAGTATTTCACTGCATATTAAAATACAGTTTTTACGTCACTTGAAGACTGACAGATCATTTAAAGAAAAAAGGAGCTCTAAAGAATTGTGATATGACTTGTGAAAAATACCAAACTTCCTTTCCTCCAAATTTCTTAAAATATGAAAGAGTGTATTCCTCAGATTTCCCAATATTTTAGCTGATGGTAAAATGATCCCACGCATTCTTTCAGGTCTGTGCATTTTATAATATGGCTTCCAAAACACTGGGGAAATATCATGTATAAATATGTTTAAAAAAAAAATAAAAAAGGACATGTTTTTGTTAAATAAAGCTGCTGCAAAGTAACATTCCTTGTGAGAGCTGTCTCCAGCCCCTGTGCCATGCCAGCGGTTCAGTCTTGCATCCTAATGTTCTTTCTTCCCAACAGACGCTCCCCGTGTTAGGAGGTTTGCTACCTGAGGTGCGTAACGGGGAGGCGTCCATGCACGCACGGGTACTGATGGATCTGATAATCTGCATTCTTCTTGTTATTAAGTGCATTTTGGGGCTAAGCTAACTATCTGGACATGGTGTTCTGTGTTGCCACTTGAAAGGTCCTATCTGACTTATCAATTCTTTTTTCTTATTTGGATAAACAAAGGATAGGCCAAATTGAGAGGCAGTTTTTATTTGACATTGATCTAACTGGAGCAGTACTGAATGGTGGAAGCTCCATCCTATCAGTTAATGGATAATGACTTCAGAGTGGGAGTTTAAGAGAAGAAAAGAGGGCATGAGAGATGGAAGAAAAATGTAGAAAAGTTTCTTCCTATGAAAGGAAGAAACTTCCTGCTTTGAAAGTTATATGTTCTGACATATACCAACAAAAGCTTGATTCTTGGAGCCATCAAAATGTACAATAGCTTTTAAAAATGCTGTATTCCGTCAGCTACATGCATGTCCACCAGAAAAAAAAAAATCATAGACACATTAATCATTTGGTATGCTTTTATTAATACAGATATAGATATTAAACATAATGTTATAATTAAATAAAAAATAAAGATATTAATACGACACAATTTTAGTATAAACATTTCTTATCTTGAAAATATGTTTGTATTTTGTTTATTTTGAGTACACATCAGATTCTAACATTAAGTTTGAACTTGCATGCTATTATCCAAAGATGATTTTATTAAATTGCTATTATAAGGAAATGAAATTGTTTATTTCATGATAATCTTGGATATTTCAAGAATTCTCTAATTCCTGAAATTTATTCAAATAATCATTTGCAACTGGATTAGAAAGCCAGCTTTCTATTTCATATAAAATACAAAATATTTACAAGGTAATTTTTAATTAAAATCCTTCATGATGAATGTTTCTTTTTTTGTTCCTTATATAGAAATATTCAGTAGCGAGTTAAGGTGCAGGTTATTATATTATTTCATATAAACCATAAGTTAGATCCTATAGTTTGATGTATATGCAGATTCCATAATTTTAGGAAATCTAGAATCTCTTATGGTCATTTTCACCGATGTTTCAAAAACATTACTTTTCATATACTCAGTGACATATAAAGTAGTACCATATATATTGGTAATAGGAAATACTTTATTTGTAATTTCTTAAAAAGTCGTCATTGAAAGAAATAGGTCCAGTATCCACATAAGATTTCACACAAATTTGCAGACAGTTTTGTATCGTAAATATGCTTTTTCCATATACTGTATTATATATGTGACCTGATTTTATTGGCTTCTGTATGACCTGAGTCGCTGCATAGGAGAAGCTATATTGGGCTGCAGTACCAATCTTGCTTATGGGACCCAGTAGTATAAATTAGGAAAAGAATGCTTGTGAAAAGTGATGCAGCAGTAGTAAGACCAGCAGAGGATATTTGCTTCTGTCTCTCATCCTGGAATGAATTGAAAAAGCAGCAAAACTTTGCTTGAGGTAATTGTTGCTGGGTTTATTTTGTGAATGATTGATAGCAGAAGGCTTGAGCTTTAGGGTACACATCTTTTATGTAAAGATAATTCTCAGCAATGTATAAATTGCTCTAGGTAATAGCATGAAATGTGAAAGGAGTTATTTGGTGCCATGCATTATGAGTAGGCCTCTTTTTAACAATGTCTTATTTTTTTAAAAACTCTATCAACAAGCATCCCCTATGTTCTTAATCTTTTCCCATCTATTATCTTCTTCCTTGAACTATCACAAATATGTTTTTTAACTTTCCATTTTTATGGTGTGTAAAGTTCTCTCTCCATCTGTGATTTTTGTTGAGTCAGGATTTTGACAGCTATGTGTCTGCATTAATGACAACTGATTTAATTTTTGAGTATATTGCAATATTCAGCAGCCAGATTTTTCCATATGACATCATGTAATGCAAATTCCTGTCTAACATGGTGTGTTTACTCTATGTCATGTAGTGACTTTTAAGAAATCCATATTGAGAGTAGTTGTTTGCAAAACTGTTTAAAACTCCAAAGCTGCTCCTTACGCGAAACCTTCCTTCATACTGAAGTTGTCTTGCTCTCTCTTCCTGGCGCTACGCTGTGCCATAGTGCATTAATGTTTGTGTGAGATTGCAAATGATATTCTGCTTGGATTCTTTGTCCTGGCTCCAGTTTGTAAGAATCATTGAATAAATAAATGCAGATTCTTCCTCTTAAATGGAGAGATGTGGTCAGTGTAGGTCTGTCTGAAGGTTATGATGAACTAGTTTAACTTATTCTGTAGAGCCTCATTGTCTGGCTGTATTAAAGGTAACTTTCCATTTCAAGCAGTGTGTAGGCCAGACTCTTAGACCGTCTCTTGAAATGCTCTGGTTGTTCAAAGCATTAGCTTGGTTAACTAATCTCTTAGGAATCTCACTGTGAATGGGAAATAATGTAGACTCCCCTGCTATTCCATGGCTTGTATGTGTCAGCCCTGTTATAGGAAATGTGACTGAATTGCCACAGTCCTCCAGAGCACCTGGCTACCCAGAGCAGTTTGGAGTCACTCAGACTACTGTTTGCTCTGGACTAGACTGAGGCTGTGGCAGTATTCAAATTTAAGGAGACCAAAGGTATTATGAAAATAATGATTGTACACGATTATATTAATGGTACAGTAGTATTAGGAGGGCAATGCATTGAGTTGAGTTCATCCTAGAGAATCTATGTCAATATTTCTTACCAGTTTAAACTGCTCTAGGAAGAGTGGCATGGATTAATTGCTAGTGAAATCCCCTAGGCTTTATCGGAGGTACCACAGAGATGTGTTTAGCCTGGTACACAACGCAAATGGTAACATTTAATGAACTGCTTACTGAGTGCAGTTGCGGGGGGTGTATGTCCTTCATGCTCTTTTCTGCTGCTGCAGCTTTGTGCCAGTCCGTTCCCCTGACTAGTTTAAAGTCTCCTTGCTCTTGTGAAGTGAGGAAAGTGATGGGAGTGCAGTTGGGTTTGGGGACACTGATTCCATTTGATAAACATCTGCTGTCTTATTTTATGGTGCATTTTTTGGACATGCTAAAAGGACATGCTGGGTGCAGTTTATAAATAGAAAAGAAAATGAGATGCAAAGAACAAGGACAATATTTCTTTTTTTTTTTTTTTTTTTTTTTTTTAACTTTCACAGTTCTTTGAAATGACTTCACAGCAGTTGAAAATGCGATTGCTGCAACATACTTCTCTTGAAGAGCTTTCCTTTTTCTAATAACCATATAGCTGTGCTGTGTATTGCTAGTATTAAAAGTTGCCAAATTCTTATATTTGATGTACATTCACAACTTCCCCTGGACTGAATGTAATCCTTTACATTAAATACTTTAAATTTATACCTTTTAAAGGTAGACAGTTAATTATGGTACATTTAGAATAGGGGTATTTTGCCAAAAGTGCCAAAGTATCTTAGAACAGCTGACCTTTGCCAGCATTTCGGGCTAGATTTTGATAAATTATTGTATTCGCTGTTATAAATATACTTATTAAATGCTTAAAGATTTTGTATGATTGGCTTTCAAGTTGCAGAATGTCAACCTGCAGTGCCAGGTCATCTTCACATCATTGCTTTTATTTGTGTTGTGACTGCACAGTTTCCATCTATCTATTGCCTAGCTGATGTCTAGGCGCATAGATAGATGTTATGTGAGGTTGACAGACATTGTGCAGTAACTTGACTGAGATCTCATTTTCATTAAAGCAGAATCTGTCATTATTCCCTAGTGAAAAAGCAAATTTTTTACGGACAGAGTGTAAGTTACAACATCATTGTATAATGTATTAAAATTTCCTTTTTTTTTTGTTCTTCTTTTCCCAAAGGAAAGGCAGGCAACAGTGAAAAAAGAAAAGAGTTGTCCCCAGCAAATGAACAAACTGGGAGAACGGAACAAAATGCAAAGAGCAAATTCAGTCACCGTAGATGGACAAGGTCTTCAGGTGTGATTATTGTTGTTATTTTAATTTTAAGAAGATATTTATAGGTATGAAGACAACAATAGGGTGAGCAATCTTAAAAGTAAAATGCTTGCTATGTATACATTCTTCTAATACTTCACTCTTACAATTTAAAAATATGGCAATAAGATAATTTCTTCCGTGCGTACAGAATTTTCATTTACAGGGGTCCTCTGTTTCTGTTATGGTTGATAGGACTTCCTAAGACGTTAAGGTGAAAGGGTTACTAGTTCTGTAACACTTGAATTGCAGGGTGAGGATTAAATTGATTGTTTTAGTAACTGTCATGCAACGGTGTTTGAAATTACTTGATAAAACTGAATCCATGACTAAATCATTGTTGGACTTCTTAGCTATGTATTAAACTTCAAAGATATTAGACCAAGCATTTCCAAAAAAGATATTTTGAACAGCTAAGAGTGGAGATAGGCAAGGCAGTTGCAGTAATAGTTTTATCTATTAAAATGGAAATCTGAGAGTATGTAGCTGTGTGTGAGATTGATGGAAAGATGTAATCATAGGGAGGTCAGAGAACATCTGAAGATCTGTCTGAATTGTTAAGCCTCTTTTCCTTGAGAATATGGGTAGTTTTGAGTAGTGCAAATGTTCATGTATGTGATGCTTCTTCATTTCCTCAGGAGTAAATGATCATCATGATAACAATGTGATAATCATTTAATATACATTGCTGACTGCTCTGTGATGTGTGGAATTGAGATTCAGTAAAATGCCAAAGATTCCAGAAACACAGATCAAATGCTGAACACCTCATAATTTTTTCATGATCCTCCTGTTGTGTCAGGATAGAGAGGCTTATTGTATTGTTTCATCTTTTCTGATTCATGAAATATTCCTCTTATGATAACTCAAATAAAAAAAGGCCTGCAGTCACATGACTGCTACTTTAATGCCCGATCAGGATATTACGGTGATCATTTTCCAAGGCTCTCGAGGCTGTCTTCCTGAGTTTGTTGCAGTAGTATTCAGATCACCTGTGAAAGGTGAAGGATGAAGCAAAAAAGCGAGGGTATTTATTGACAGAATGCTGCTTAAGTTACATCTAATCACAATGTGAGGACCTCTAATAAATGGGTGCTACTGGAAGCATATGGAGAATTCTGCAGATCCAAGAACATGCCTCTGCAATTCCAGTGAGCAGAAGTACCCCAGATACTGCTGGTATCTGCTTTCAGTAACAGCACTATTTTTACTTTACTAGGATTAGTTTGCTTATGTTTGCATAATTTTGCAGTATATATGCATAATGTTGCAGTATATTTTCAGGATGAACTGGAAAAAAAAATTCTGTAGCTGATCAAAATGTGATACTGTAGTTCTACCATAGCTGGCCAAAGTACAGTACTCAAGTACAACTTCAACATTAAGCACTAATATATTGCTGGTGTCTTCTCATTTGGGCATGATACTCAGTGATTTTAGAGAACAGAATTTTCATATTTTTTTCAAAATTTTATTTAATCAGAAAATATATCTTTTATCAGATTGTAAATTTCATTTGTTTATGATTTAAGATCGCAAGATACTGTATCAGATACATGTGAAATACATAAGTCCTCTGAGACCTCTGCTTTAAATATGGGTTATGCTATATATAATTGGTTTCCTCTTAAGAAAAAAAAAAAGAAAGAAAAGAAATATATTATGTAGGATTTGTCAAAACAAATTTAAGTTATTTTCTAATAGCTTCATGAAAATTCATTAAATTATGTTAGATCAACACCTAATTGACTCACATTTAGACTAGCTTAGTCTAAATATTAGTTTGCATTGTGAATTATATGGAAATGTCTACATTATTTAGAAAGCTAATTTAGAAAAGCTTTAAGAAATTAATTGAAAGAGACCTTATTTTGGCATAAAGTATAATACAAACTGATTCCTAGATTTTTTTTTGCCAGTCCTGGACCACCTACCTATAATAATAGAGTTAAGTTTTGAAATAAAAGATTTTAAAAAAATAAGTTCGTCAGATGTAGTTTTCGCTAGGAAAAGTATCAAGACAAAACCTTCCTTCCATCAGAGAGTGGTGTGCACATAACTCAGTGGCAGTGGAGATCTGCACAACTTAGAGAAGACTATTAATCATAGTTAAGCACATTCATCTTATTTCTTTCTAGCTAACCAGCATAATGATCAGGATTATTATTTCTAATTAGAGGAAGTAATAGATCATGTATAACCTTAGGATGAGTCTCATTAATTAACCTGCGTCCTAAGGGATTTTAGTAGGTAGTCCATCTCTGTCACAATGAGCACCATTGGTTTACACTTAGTTCACAGGAACAAACATCTGGTGAATTGGCTAAATAACTAAAATTGATTAAAACAGTAGATAAAAATTAAATATATGACAAACTTCAATATATCCTGCAATTTGATAGCTTATGTGTTTCACCTATAGTACTGTACTATAAGAATATACTGCAACAGAATCTGCTGCTGTGTTGTTTTCCTATTTTTTGTTGTATGAATTGGACTCATTGTTTGTATAATTATTGATGGGGGAAAAAAAAGAGTTTCAGGTATATTAATGGTTGACAAACTAGCCCCCTTAGCTTCATGTTCTTTAAATTCTGCCTTAAGATATATTTTGTGCGATCTTCAGCTGAAAAGAGTCTGGTGTTTCAGGAATTATGAGTAAGGATTTGAAGCAAGAATTTTCAATATATACCCCCTTTGACACAGAGATGATCTAAGTTGTTGGTGCATGTCTTTGGAAATGCTGACTTTGCACTCTTGATATACTTTTAAGTATTTTAGAACGCTAATATATGGCTAAAGGAGTGATACTGCTTTCATATGAATACTCTATGATTATAAACAGATATTAGAGCTAACTACTCATCTGATGTAAAGTTTTTTATATTCTTAATAGTCAGTGGAGTACACTCACATCTTAGGCATTTAAAAATGCCTCAGCAAGGTGTTAGTTCAACAAGACTAAACGTTATTTTAGTATGTAATGCATTCCAAACAGTAGAGAAGGGCATGGTAGAAGGCATTGTCTCCTTCAGTATGAGTATTTCTTCATCCTTCTCTGTATTCTTTTCCTCAGATTTGTAACTTCTGCATTTTATCTCCTATCTTTTTTTTCAACTTCCCAGCTGTCCAGGCTATTTAAAGGAGTTAATTATTACTGATTGTTAGGTTTTTTAAGACTCTGTGATTTCATCATTTCAAGTATTGCAGGTTTCTGTCATTTAAAAAAAAATTAAAAAAATCTTGTGTTTTTGAGATTTTCCTCAAGTGAAAGATTTAATAGAGCTATATTTGATTTTTATAAGATAGTCTCATTTCTCCTGCTCCTCATGACAAAATATGTTTTCTTCATAGCTTTTTGGCATAGGAAGTTACTCTTTTGTCAGAATTAAAGTTATATATTTCTTTCATTGAATTTTTTTTTCTCTATTGATGGATATAACCTATATATATCAGTATTGATTTCAACGGAATTACATGGCATTACAGATGTAAGACAGACGGCTAGCATAAAAAATCATAAATGTCACATAATTTGTGAGAAATTAATGAAGTGGGGATTATTGCAAATTGCAGAATTACTTCCAGCTGGATTACATAGCATAACATAGAGTTTGCATTAAGCTTTTTGTTTTCTGTTTACTATAGGAAAAAAATGAAAGCAACACACAGCATTAATGAGTGGCTGTGTTATTCCCTTCTTTTAGATCACTCCAGTTCCAGGCACTCATCCACTTTTAGTTTTTGTCAATCCTAAAAGTGGTGGGAAACAAGGTGAAAGGTAAGAGCTATTTTCTCTTTTTGATTGTTTGTTTCCTATATTTGATTTGTGACATGTTTAAAAAACTAAAAAGTTTAGACATGAGAAAAAATCTGAAATGGCTTGCATTTTATGATAATATGTATTGCACTTGGACCCACATTCCTACCACGCTGATTAGAATAGGTCCACGTTAACATATGCTTATAAACTCTGCAATTAAAAAACAGAAAGAGTTCCATGCATGTGCTTCATTTCACTTCGAAAAGAGTAACTATACTTACTGCATGTTTTTGTGCAGTTTACACAAAGGCATGAATTGCTGTATTTTGGACTGTAAATTTCATGTTGTAACAGTTTTAGTATCTCAATTATACAAAAAGGCCTTTAAATTGTAGACAATATTCTGCTTTCTAATATATAACCTCTTGTAAGGTAACTTACCTTGCCTTACTTACCTTAGTAAGTAAGCTTTCAGCCTTGTAGATTTGAGGGGGAGTAGATAGGAAGCATTATAACAATCAAGTTAGAGTATCAAAATCTAATCACATAGACTTTAAAGAGACTGCATTTTAAGTATGTCAGTAGTGATATTAATTTGAATTAGAGAAGCCTATATGTGTGCTGAAATGTTAGTGTATCAGTGTAGCAATAATAAAATAAAGGCAAAGACCTTCTCCTCTTTCCCTGTTCTACAAACTCTTTTTTTCCAAGATTTACTTCAGACTCAGAAGTGATAACAATATCTTCATTTTTGATCTAAACTAATGTTCTATCATGTAAATCCAGTGATTTTTAGACTATCTTCAAACACCAGTGCTGTAATTTATTCTTCAAATCTTGAGAAAAGTTCCATTTTCTTGACTAGTTATACTCTGAAGAGGGCATCTGTGCACACCAAGCAATGTGGATATCCAAATGCACAAAAGGAAGGATCTAGTGTGATTTTGAAGAGTATGCTCAAACTGTGCTCAAAGTCCTTGGAGAGAAGAGGCTCTCAGTTAGGAGTGGGTTCTGTAGTTTTCAGGCTGGTATACAGTAGTTATCACCCTGTCAGTGTTTGTTATGTCAAAGGAATATGACTGATCTAAAAAATTCAGCATAAACAATTTCTCAAGATCATGCCTTGCAATCATGATAATACAATGTGAGCCAACGGTTGAGGCTTATATGGTGAGCATTTGTAATACAAACACCGTAGTGTGAAGTACGCTGTGGAAGCGAAAGTGCTCGCACGCAGCTTGCCTTGTTTTATAATATACTTACAAAGTCAGTAGGTCAGGAATCCAATTTGGGAATATGTATGCGAGAGGTATGTTAGAGAGCTGCACTTACATGGTTGGTGATAACACAGAAACAGTTTAAAGGAAATGCTGTTTCACACTTTTATTTCCTAGCTCAGAATTCATCCCAGATGTTACTAGCTGAATAGGCTTAATGAGCATGAGGGATGTCATTTAATGATGCATATTCTCTTGTGTTAAATCAAGTTTAAAACCTGATCTCCAACTCAGTCTCTTGTTTTCCTTCACATGTAACAGTCTGACATCTCTCAGTTTATGTTAATCAAACTGTTAATGGGGCCAAACAGGTCACAGAAAAGATTTGATTTTTTTTTAAATAATGCCTTCAAAAATGTGCATACGTATTTTGTTCACTAACGCCATTACCTACAGGCATCATTACACAATAAAGTGAGTAGTATGAGGACAACAGAAAGCAGCTGAGTATGGTGAAGTATAACCTCTTAAGTTGGCTTTGATGTCACAGAAAATATAATGTTTAAATGCATACGAATTTGTCAGGGCTACACTCAAATTTTATGTTAGCAGGAATATGCCAAGAGCCCTGCTATAGACCCAGGTAGACATATCTCAAGTCAGTCACCAGCAGGGGATTTTTTAACTCACAGTTTCATGTAAAATTAGATTTTAAAATGGACCAAAAAAAGAAAAAAAAAGGTTTTCCGTGTATGGAATATTTTATTAAATGTGAATTTGCTGTCTGCCTTTTAGGTGTTGACATTTTGTATTGATTATAGTAACAAAATAATAAAATGAAGATATGAAAATCGCACATTACCTGGAAGATTTAATCTAAAGCATGAAATCACTTCCAGGGAAGAAATTAACAGGCATCTCTCTCTCTCTCTCTCTCTCTCTTTTTTTTTTTTTTTTTTTTAAATTTTGTTTTTTTTTAAATGTTATTGTCAGTAACCAGAAAAAGAGGAAATTCCTGGAGTTTTGTGACAGTTACATATTGCAAAAAGTAAAATGAAAGGATATCTGAAGACATAAATAGCATTGCAAAATGCACAGTGATGGTGATTCAGGTCAAACTCTCTGCTTATAGTAATTTTGCAACCTAGTCAGGTATTGAGAAACTTAAGAATAGAGGAGAGATTAGAACAAAATCAAAATTTCCATAGCAGGGGTGGTGGGAGAACCTGCTAATTTTTGTACATGAGAATTTCATTATCTTGGCTCAGTCAGATTAAGGTGATGTTTTAGTGGGAGCTATTCTTCAGTCTTCACTTAAGATTTGCTATATTTGAGGGATCATAATGAATGAAGTTGTGATTACTAATTGACTTTCATTGAGCACAGAAAGGTTATTGCAGATATTGTCAAGAATCCAGTGTTCCCACAGTTCCCCTGTATGAGACTTTATTCCTTGCCATATGGTAAGCCAATCCATTTCAGTGCCCTTAGATCTGGAGAGTACATGCATCTGTCTGACACCAAAATGAGTAAATGGCCTCCCTCACTAATAATTCTTCCTTTTTCATTCTATTTTGCAAACCTTTTCACATCTCTCATATGGAAAGGAAAAGAACAGAAGATCAGTCACTTTAATGTAAGGTAGATACTTTAGTTTTTGAGTGTTACAGCAGAGGGGTAGTGGGAAACATTGCATAGTCAAAAAGAATGCATTCAGAAGATAAAAGTAGTTTGCGTTGGGAGCATCTGTGTTCTCTACAACCATATCTAGATTATCGATGTTTTAAAGTTTGAATTCTCTTAAAAAAGAGATGCTTTGCAAAATGTGTATAGCTTTCTTTTTAAAACAAATGGCATGATTTCCAGATATATTACAAAATAGAGTACTATGAAAATAATTCAGTCATGGTATCTTCTCAAATAGAGAAATAGATACCTATTGCCTACCTCTTGCAATGCAAATGCATTTAAACATTTTTATTTGTTCTTAAAAGATTTGCTGCAATGCAGATATGCTTATAACAAATTTAAAAAGAGTATAGTTTAACATGTATTAAGCAATAAGTATCAAATTAGAAATAAAATTGATGATTTTTACCCCTTCACAGACCGAAAATAGACTAACTAAAATGGGATTGGATAGGAGTTCATTCGACCCAACCAGGTGCCGTGGGTGTAGCCCAACATGTGTTCAATAATTGTACACAAAATAGAAATTTAAACACTTGCTAGTATATTTATTCAGAAAAAATGACAATATTTCCATTTCTTATGGAATGTCAGTATTTCCATATCCTATGGGATGTCCTAGAGCTAACATTCCTGCAAGTTTGTCTTTAACATCTAACTTGTCAAGATAGCAACTGTGAATTATCTGTGAATAAAATACATAATTGCTACATAATTGACAATACAGTTTTTTCAGCAGAGAGAATATGCAACTGGCAAGTGGTTATGGCATGCACTGCTTCTAAAGGCTGTTATTGTGAAGGGTAATGTTTCTCACATAAGAGTACTACTAAATCACATTGCTGTTTTGCCACACTCATTACTTTTTTACTTTCCCCTTCCCCATTTTACAATTTATTTGCCTGACCAGCAGGTGAGCTTAAACAATTGTTTCCTTGGCCAATGTGCGGTTGGATGCACTGGAGATCAGCTTCCGTACGCTGACGGTTCCTGCTGACTCCACTTTCAGCTTCTGTGCAGCACACGTTGATGGTATCTTTGACCTTTGTTGTTTTCAGATAATTTTGTTTCAAAGTAGCTTTTCCATCCCACCTTATACTTGATTTCTAAGCTCCGAGCACAGAGACAAAATATAGGAGTGATTAAAGATTTTTTTTTAATGTCATGTATTCTGAAGAAAAGATTATTAACATTCTTTTATTTGGAGGGGTGAATACTCTTGCTTGTCACTATTGATAAATTAAGCCTAAATTCCCCCCCTGTCTTAGATCATCTCCAAGATGTTTGAAATGTTGCATTCCCCATATTGTCGGCAACAGTGCTGTGGATAGCTTTTCGCCCAGAGGTTTCCTGCCAGTTTTAGAGTACCAACAGGTTTCTGTCCCTCTGTGTTTCCTAACTTTCTAAATCAGGATCTTACGGCTTTGAAAGATAGCTTGGTCTAGCTCAGACCAAGCAGTCACATGCGATCAGGAGAGCTGCTTGCCAAAGATCCCAGCCCTCTTGGACCTTTCTGCTCTAATTTCATGCCTCCTCAGTTATGCTAGCACAGCTGTTCTGGGTTTTCCACTGCATATCATATCCTTAGCATGATGTAAGTGAGGGGAAGAAATGATAGCGGAGAAACTTTCCTGACCATTTGTGTTTTAACTTGAATCTGTGGAATTATCTAGATCAGAGAATAGCCCAGTGAACAATTACATAAGCACAACTGGATGTTGGTAAACTGTGTTATAGGGTAGGTACCAGCTGGGTGGGAACAAGTGGTGATTTCATACACTGACTTTGCTCACAAAGAGCTCCCTTATGTGGTATTACCCGCTACTCTGCCGCGTTGCTTTGTCTGCACAAATCGCCAGTCACGAGGCAACTGAGTCTGAATTCTTCCTTGCAAACAGAAGCAAGCACTTTTCTTTTTTCTTTTTTTTTTCCCCCCAAAACACGCCAGTAATTTTAGGCTATTCAGTATTGTACATATAAAACTGGAAAGCCTGAATTACTGTTCGTTTCCTAGTCTTGAATGTGCCACTCACAGTATCAGAACTACCTACAGCTCAATCTGAAGGCAAACTGAGGCACTTGCTCTTTCTTGATGAATGCTTGAACTGAAATGAATCATCTTTAAGTTATGAATTTTACACTGACTAGTGTACAGAAATATGTATTATTGTAACTTAAAGCATGACGTGTCATTTACAATGAGTCACTATAGCATGATTCTGCTGGTACTGCTGATATTCGACCACTGTCTGTGAATGGCATGCATTGAATTCATCTGATATCACAGGATTCAGTGTCATCTCTTCATTATTGCTAGTGGACTTCTAGACTTTGGCTAGAGAGATGTAGCTCCTTTTTTATTAAGAAGGTTTTTACACCATTTCAGTGATATCCAACAATTGTTTGGTTTCAGGCAGTAAGCAGTTAAACATTTAGGCTTTCATGACAATCTTTAAACCTGTTGCACAGGTTAAAGTCACTGAACTTCTGACGAGGTTAAATGGCATCACTGTCACTGAGAATCAGCTACTGTCACTGACAGACTACTTACACATACTAAACAGAAAATTAAAAATAGAATTCCTTTGCATCAGTAAAATATTGAATATGAAATGAAAATGTAGTGTTGTAAATGCACTGACAAATGTCTGATCTGGTCATAATCACAACAGTTGACAAAAATGTGCTTGCTTGCAAAGAGAAGCCAATCACTTCATATTGACATTTTCTGTCATGAGTGGCATCAGGAATATATTGTATGTGTGTGTGTTTGAATATAATGCTTTGTAAAGAAGCTAATATCACTAAATAATTGATAAGTTAGAAAAATTTTCCAATTTAGCAATTTTACAGATAATTATAAATTTGTTTGTATTCAGTATCCTTATACCCTCCTCTTCCATCTAGCTTGATAAATTATGTATTTCTATTTAGAAAAAAATCCCCAATATGCACATAGGTAGTGTCTAGACAGTTTAATTTTGCTGAATTTGAAACCATGTGGACATGTAAGTTAAAAGAATTCAATTCTTACTATGCATCTGTTTTATTTAAAGTAGTAGTAAATGTTATTTAAAAAGAAAGATATGCTAGTGCAAAAATAAGTATATGCTTAAAAACATTAAAATATCAATTAGCCTGAGGCTATAAACATTACAATTAAAAGCAGGAATAAAGGTTTTATAAATTCAAATTGTTTTCATAGATCCAGGCATATATTCAGTCATTCAGACTCAAACTCTTTCATGTCCTAGCCTATTTCTACATAAGAGATAATAGAGGTACAACATTGTAGTGAATGTAGGAAATTACATTTCTAATGCTTGTAATCATGACACAAAACATTTGTTATACTTTTAGGACAAGTAACTTCAAATTTATGAGATTATAATTTTTGAAGTATTCTACCATATGAAAAAACATTTCCCCGTAGTTCCTTCTGGAATAGGATAACACTTTACATACCATAATCAATAATTTCCCTCCTATTATTGAGATTTTTCAAATGAGTGTAATTCGATTAAAATGTTGGTTCTCAATCTTTTTGATGTTCATTCTATTTAAAAATAATCCAAAGGAAATGTAAGCTTCCATTAACTGAATCTAACAGTAGCTGACAACGGATTTGCTTTCTCAGAATGCTGTTCAATATATGGGGACACTTTTGGTGGGTGACAGAGCTGATTTGCTTTTGGAATTATACTTTTTTGTGTGCTAGCAATATGAAATTTATTGCTAGCTATTGAAATAAATCCTTTAGAATGAAGTTTAATGGTAACAAAAGTGCTCTTATAATTTTTTGAGTCACCTTTTCTTATCATGCCTCCCTATCTTACATTTTTCTTTCTATGTAAGGCACTTGGGTTGTAAAAAGCTTGTAGCAGTTACCTCTCAATATTATGTCCACAAAGCAGTGTAGATGAGATGTTCATCTCATCTACATGTTCAAATATTTGATTTTCTTTTTATATTAATGAGATCCTGTAATTTAGGTCACTGTATTATGTGCTAACTTTTTAAATTCTGCGACTGACAGTTTTTTGTTGTTGTTTTTGTTTGTTTTATTTTGTATTTACAAAAACAAAAAAAAAGTCCCCAAACTTAAGGGCTTTTTTCCTCTGTCTTTTTTTCCTCCTCAGAATTTATAGAAAATTTCAATACCTTTTAAATCCTCGCCAAGTTTATAGTCTTTCTGGAAATGGACCAATGCCAGGGTAAGTCTTCAGTTAATATCATTACCAGGAACTCATTTAATAAAAAACTGCATAATCAAATGAAGGGGCTGAGGAACATATAGTATGCTTCAGATGTATCAACACCACAGAACTATAAATGGCTGCAGAAATTACAGATATTATTTGTTTATAGGTAGATATAAAACTACATATCCTCTATTTTTTACTGATAACAGTGCAGGCAACTATAAGAACTGTGAGATATATTTCATTTCATTTGCAGCTTTCCTTGCTATATCAGCAATCTGAGTTCACTCAGCTATTACTTTTATGTTGCAAGTATTTAATCAGCCTCAAAGAGTGACTCGGAAGACAAACATGTCTTTTAAATTAACAAGTGCACATGTGTGTATGTGTGTGCAAATATGTATGCACACACATACCAATATTGAACAACTTGTTCACATATCATTTTGCATGTTTTGAATATTATTTAGTCATAATTGATGTATGAAATTTTACATCAGTCAGAAGAGCTGCAAGAGGATAATAAAGTATACATATATGTTCATTGATACAAAATGTATGTTTTTGTTGGAATGTTTATTTTTTCCTTTCTGTTTGGACTTTGGAATGTTTGATATAAAGAGGTTTGTCTTGAAGGTTCGTGGAGGAAGATAAAAGGAGAAAAGTATCTAATTTGTGCCTTGCAGTATTTTATTTCAGCTATCACACTCAAAAGCATTTACTCTAAGATTTTATGCAATTACTGTTGATTTTAAGGTTAAATATACAGAAAGTGTGTTGATTTTAAGGGAAAAGGGAAGTAGTTCTATATTTACTTATTTATTTATTTTTGAAGTTGATTTTAAGTATACTTTATGCTGGCTTTGCTGACTGAATAAAAATTATCATGCAACCCAGAGTATGGTGAAAAAAATGCTAAAAAAAAAAAAAAAAAAAGGCAAATTAGGCAATGTATGATTCTTTTCATGCTTGTTATTCTGTACAATAACTGCATGCTAATGCTTTTTTATTAGTATAACAAAACACAAAACAAATATGAAGTAATTATGCTACCTAAGGAAAATTTAAACAGTGTAATCCCAGAAAACAAATAGAATTGAAAAATTACAGAAAGTTATTTCAGAATCTCTCAGTAAATTTTAATACAAATAAAATGAGCAACTATATTGCCTTATATAAGGTATATACCTAGCAATGCTACACTTGAGCTTGAGTTGCCATCTTTTAAAATCACTGAAATATTTTTTTCAAATTCAGCTTACCTCAGTGAAACTGAAAAAAATATCAGGCTAAGTATACTTCATTTACTGACAAATGTACATCTTTTATTGACTGCATTTTCATCTATAACTGACTTGTGGTTTTCCTGCATCTTGTGATGTAAGGAAATTGTATTTTAAGGCAGAAGCACAAGAGGGCAGTGTTAAGCGCAGACAGAGACCCAGTGCTGAAACCTTTGAAACCAGAACTTTTTTTTTTTTTTTTTTTTTTTTAGGAAATATTTTCAATTTCTCTTCCTATTAGGAAGCTAAAGTGTCACTTTGAAGAAATTTCTAATTAATTTTCAAAGAGACATTGCATTTTCTTAGGCTTGTTTTGGTGTACTGTTTTTATTAATTTCACAGAAAAGTGTAAACCTAAATTTTCAGTTTATCTCTTGCCATCGCTTCTTGTCTTGTAGCAGTTCTGTGTAGGCTATGTATGATTTATCCAGTAAGCAAGCAATTTTGTAAACCATATTTTCTCAGTTTCATTTACCAAGCTCTGTTTCTCTTTTCTGTGAGAGCTCTAATAAATACCTGCTGCCCATCCATTCATCCATCCACTTGCCCATTCATCTCTACAATGCCAGTTATACTGATTTGTCAAGTAGAATATTACATTTATTTAATGTTGTCTTATGTGGCATTCAGACTGAAATAGAGAGCAGTAAACAACCATAAAGTACAAGGGAAAATATACTGTATGCTCCATGCCAGATACTATTACAGAACTGAAAGAAACAAGCATATAGATTTATTTTTAAAATCATTCATGATTATTGTAATATGTTTCAGTTGAGCCTATTTGAGTCTTTTTTTTTTTTTTTTTTTGAACTATAATTCCAGATGTCACTAAACCTGTTCCTTACTTATACTATAGTATAAGGGTAGTGTTGGCATGTTTTTATAGAGCCAAACTACCCATTCTAATCTATAAGTTAATGTTTGTCATTTATGTATGATTGTGCCTTTCTGATGAAATGCCATCATCAACCAAGAGGATACCATTCAAAAGTTCCCTACCTACCCTTCCAAACATCTGTGGTTTATATGAATTAGCATTTTCACTTCATTTCTGTTGAATATGTTTGTTTAGGGTAGCAGAGAGATAAACGAGAGAACTTGGAGATCAGCAAGATCTTAAACCTCAAAGGGGTTTGGAAACTGCTACATTGTGAGAAACTAGCAACAGCTCGGTCTCTACATCTAACAATGTTCCTCTTCGATAGAATAACCACAGTCTTTTATAGAAATGTGTTGCAGTAAAGGGCTTCTTAGCAGATCTGAGTCCGAAATCAGGTTAAAGTAATTCTTGCTTAGTGGAAGAAAAACCGTAATTGGAGTCCTGTATGTGAATTTCTTTGAAATCTGGAAAGGATACATTCTACTTTCAAACCCTTCCTTTAGAAGAGAAAAACAAACAAACAAAAAAAGATCCCAGTTACTGCACATTTTTAGTAAACTTCCCAATGTATAATAGTCAAGCAGAAAAGTATTCTGAAAAAGATGGTAATAAACGCAGGCTGACTCCCTGGCTGCTCAAGTGATTGTGTCACCTGGTTTTGTAGTAGGTGGGTTGGTGACTGGAGAGCTGCAGGAGCCAAGGTGTTGTCCATAGCTCCCTAGCATGGCCATGCTAAGGGTCCCAGAGTCATTTACATCAAGACTCATGAACATAATACATATAAAAATACATATGCAATGCAAATAAATGGCATTGTGGCTGACTCCCTGATGTTGATTCTTTTCCAACGCCGGAAGCTGACTTGCTGTGAGGCCCGCAAATCAAGATGCTCTCAGCCAAAGGGCAACCGTACACTTTTAGAATTGCTATAGTAATTAATGGTTTAGACGTTCTTTATTTGGGAGCAAAGAGATACGTGTGAGCGGGAGAACCCAGTAAGCTCTGCAGCTGAACACGAGCATAAAAGGTACTCCGCAGTTACAGACTGCCACAGTTAACAAAGTGACACGAAAATTGCCAGGCTGATACATTGTGTAATTTGTGCCTAGCACCTGTGTTTTTAGCCTTGAAAAGAGTTTCCCTGTTTGGTTGTTATATCTCTATAGGAGCCTTCTACTTCTGACAACAACTGTTATTGTGGATTTAATGATCTTGAAGAATCTGAAATTCAGTTATTGTTCACCTCACAGAGAGGTAAATAAAAGCTGGATGAATAGTGTTTGAGCCACAGACCCACAGGACTCTGTGGAGAGGTCACCATTTCACAGAGGCTTTGTCCCTCTGAAAAGGCTCCCATTCCCTTAAGTCTGTTATTTAAAATGTCTAATTTATGTTATTTTTATTTCATAATAGGAATTATATGCACAGAAGTTGCATTTCTTTGCAACTCCCTTAAGCATTTAATTTGAAAATATATATATATATATTTAAATTCCATCCACAAGTTTACATCAACAGGCCTTTTAAATCTTAAATTCTATCCATTTGAAAAATGCCCAAGACAGCCAGGTTGAATCTCTGCAACTTACTCTGTAATTTAGTTGGGAATCTACAGCACCTGGGCCTTTATAACTCCACAAAGCAATAGACCTATTTTGAAAATTACACTATTTTCCCTGATTATTAAAGTTGATTGCTAGTGTATACTCCTGTTTTCTTTACAGTTAGACATTTGGAATTTGCTGAGTATTCTAGGAAGTCATATACACCAAAAATATTTTTCTATAACATAATAACTGCTGAGTTATTTTTTGTTGAACAAAACCTTGAGACTTGTGTTGTGTTGCTTTGGAAGAGGTAGATTTTTGCCAAGGAAAGGCAAAGCATGCCGTTGTGGATTACTTGATTCTGTAAAATGATTAAAATAACAGTTGAGCAAAACTTAAAATCTTGGTTTTAGATACATTTTAATGACCTGTTTAATAATATTTTTTATTTAAAAAAGGAGTATTTCTAATTCTTTTCATATGATAAATAAATTTAAAATATTGATAAAATTGAAAAGATTGTTATTGATACTGTAAAAAACACAGATATACATACTTATATATATCAATATTTTAAATTTTGCAATATTACATCAATATTTTTAATATGAAATGTCTGGCTGGAGTACTAAAGCTGTGATACAGATTCATCTACCCTCTCTCAACCTTTCTAGCCGTTTGCTGCTGAGTACACTTCACACTCTCAGTCCATTGTCCGAAATCTGTCTTAAAAGCCTCTGTGTCAGCCTTTCTCCTGTTCATTAGTTTGCTGCCCTGTCTGCATTATTCATCTGGTTCCCTTTTCTCAGTCACCTCAGAATAAGCTTTTGATCTTCACTTTTAAGTTGCCTCTGAAATTCACCATATCTATGACATCCAGTATCTTTACCTACTACCCAGCCTGTGTTGATTCACTTTCCCCAGAAATGCTTCCTGTGTTTGTTCTTGTGACAGGCATGTGTCCCTCTAAAATGTGCAAAGATGCTGTTTTGGAGATGTCACTCATGAAGCAAATTTAATTCATGTAAGGATCATGAGTTTGAGACTGTTGTTACTCTTTAGTATCTATAACAAAATGATTTGGATTTTTTCCTTCTGTAAAAATAGATCAGTATGTATATAACTAACAGTTAGCCAAGAGTAACCTGAGTATATTCTTGGTGTTTTTGAGTGAAGAATATGACATAGAACAATGTTTTCAGCATTGGGTGCCTAACGTAGATTCTAACCTCAAAGTGCGTATTCCAGTAAAATGTCCTCTGTAATCATAGAATCCCCAGTAGCCATGTGAACACACAGTGCAGGATTGGGCTCTTTTTTTTTTTTTTTTTTTCCCTGAGCTATGTCAGCATATTTTTAGCAAGCCTGTGATTTGAAATTGGCATTCATTCTTATCTTTAGAAAATATGAGGTGAAAACAGTATTTTCAGTTGCTAGATACCCATCTACCAGTCAATCTTCCCACATTAAAATACCATTCCAGGAAGAGAATATTTTGCCCTACACGATGATAAACTGGATTTATTGAAACTACTTTTATTGGAGTGTTTTACTGTAATTAGTGTCTCATTAATAGTGTCATTACAGGGTACACAAAGCCATAACTCAGTGTCTTAATGAGCAAAAAGTGTTTACGTGCCTTGTCCAGTCGCCACATGGCCAGCTCTGCTTTGGTCGTGTTTGGTAGGGAGGGAAAACACAGGCTTAGGTTTCATTCATATGCTCAAGTGAAAAACCATGTGTCGGGTTTTGTTTCCTTATTTATTTATTTATTTGTTTGTTTGTTTGTTTTTGTTTCTTTTTTTTTTTTTTTAAATGAAGGCACTATGGTCCTAACAATACAACTACAGCAACAATATAGTAGTTTAATTTTCCTTGTGCTTTCCTCTGAATAACTAACTTAAGGGGAATCAGCGGCAAGTTAAGCAGAATACATGTAGTAGAGGAATTCCTTGGTTTAATCCAGCATTCCAATTTCAGAAATGGACAAAGATTGTAAGTTACAGAAATTTGCCAGAAGTTTAATAATTGCCAGATCTGTCTCTTGCCAGTATAAATCTGTAAATGAAGGTTTAGCTGACTGTAATTTGCTTTGACGTGGTGATACATTAGGGCGATTTACACACAAATGTAAGTTCTATTCCAGTACATGAGTGATGTACTGCTTCAATCATAATTATCAAATTGATGGAACCACTCAACAATTTTTCTGTAAATCATAATGTTGAACTTCTGATGTCCTTTCCTATTTAACAGGAAATTTCTCTGATGGTGTGGATCCCCAAGTCCGTTTTTTGCCCTTTAATCTCATTTACAAGGGAGAAATCTACCAAGCTAACTAATTTCTTTAAATCCACTGATAATTTGTAGTTTACCTAATATAGCTATCCTGAAATGCTGGTATTGGTAAATTATTCTTTACGTGGACTATTGAATGTTTTAATGAAATGTTGTGGCTGATGTATTTAGCAACCATAGACTTTTTCTAACTTGAAAGACAACAGATCCATTCATAACTATGTACCCTGAGAATGTTTTCTGACAATGCTTTGAAACAAGAGTTGAGTCGAAATATCAAAATCTGGATTAACTGCCAGGTTCAAATTTTTCAAATAGCAGTGTAGTAATAGTCCTCAAGTTAATGTTTTCATTTTGAATTTATTTGATAATGCATTGGTTGGATTTTATTTCTTTTCCATCTGAAAGAATGATTGCATGGGTAGAGGTGATTATTACTTAAAATGCTAAACTTGCCAATTTAATATTTACTATAAAATGTGTTAATTCATAATAAGATGGCATAATACACAATGACTTTATGTTAATCTAACATCTTCATTTACTATTTTAGGTTAAATTTTTTCCGAGATGTTCCTGAATTCAGAGTACTGGCATGTGGTGGAGATGGAACAGTGGGCTGGATTTTGGATTGCATAGGTAATCAAAACTTCTTCTATAGTTTTGCTCAATCAGCTACTCATGATTTTCACTTTACTGTTCTCCCTTATTTATCAACAGGTGGGTCCAACTATTTCCAACATGATTTTTTTTTTTCATTTGAATTGTTAAAATTTATTAATTTGTAGGGTTATTAAAAATATCCAGATTATTAAGGATATTCAAAATCCCTATTTAAAAAATCCATACGTAACCTCATTTTTTTTTTTTTTCTGGGAATCCCCTGGATGCCCATAAAGCAAGAAATATAGCGTCAGTTTATTTTAATTTTCTGTTCAAAGACAATTCCCTTAACTGAATCAAATCTAATTTTTTTCAAGACCATTTACCTTCATTCATTAGCTTTTTCCAGTGTCCATGGTTTTGTTTATGCTCCATTATCCCATAATAGGGATAATAGTCTTTTGAAAAGGACTATCCTGAGAGCCATGCAAATCTCCCAGCTGTATACTACTTGTGCGGCCTGTTTGCCAGTTCAGATTCTGAGTTATTTCAGGTAGTAGGTCATAAAGTGCTGTGCAAGTCAAATCGTTAGGAAGATCCAGACATCAAGATACTACGAATTTCAACTTCTTAAGGCTTATTAGAGAAAATATCTCTTAACACCACATTGGCTTTTTTTGACATTAGAAAATCTGTAGAGACTGAAATGGGAATGTATGACAACAGATGGGATGTAGTTCTGTAGCTGCTGTTGTGTCCTTGTCTTCTTGTTGAGATGGACCATGCAGTTACCTTTCTTTTTTAGTGATATTAATTAAAGAAATGACTGCATGTTGACTCAAATTCTATTTTCTGCAGCAATATTCATAGTAGATGAATAGGTCATCTCATGAGTAGATTCATAGATCCCACAGTTCAGTTAATGCAAGACATAGATTCTGAATGCTGCCTTTTAGCAAACGGGCATCTTTGGCACAAGTTTTACGTGTGAAGTTTAAAAAATAGCTTGTTTGAAAAAGAGACACTTTTCAGTTTCATCATTTCTTCCCTGATCTCCCAGTTAAAAACAATCTTAACAGGGAGCAAAGCATGAGGAAAAAAACCAAAATTTCTATCTCCACAATTAATGTGACTTTTAAAAATTCTTTTTTTTTGTTAAAAGCCTTAAAATTTTGCCTTAAACTTACAAATGTCAAATCCTCCTAAAGAACTGAAGACAGAAAATAATAAATAACAAGATGTCCTTGTCACATCCATTGGACATGAATTCACATTGGGAAATGTTGAGAATGTGCATTATTCTGGTAACAAAATAGCAAATTAACTCCAGAAATGTGGGATAGATGAGTGGACAGTGAGGTGGATTGGGAATTGGCTGGATGGCAGAGCTCAGAGGGTGGTGATCAGCGGTGCGGAGACTTGTTGGAGGCCTGTGTTGAGCGGTGTCTCCCAGGGATCAGTCCTTGGTTCAATCCTGTTCAATCTATTCATCAATGACCTGGATGAAGGCACAGAGTGCTCCCTGCACAGAGTGCTGAGAGGAGGAGCTGACACCCCAGAGGGCTGTGCTGCCATCCAGAGGGACCTGGACTGACTGGACAACTGGGTAGTGAGAAACCTCATGAAATTCAACAAGGCCAAGTGCACGGTCCTGCACCTGGGGAGGAATAACCCCAGACACCAGT
>JAWLRI010001080.1:1414524-1473472 GCA_034781795.1 Crypturellus tataupa
GGAGAAGAGAAGGCTGAGAGGGGACCTGATCAGTGTGTACAAGTACCTCAAGGGAGGCAGTGAGGAGGATGGGGCTGTCCTCTTTTCAATGGTGGCCACTGAACTAGAGGAAATGGCCACAAACTGAAACATCAAAAATTCCAAAGGGTGGAGGGTGACAAAGCACTGGAACAGGCTGCCCAGAGAGGTTGTGGAATCTCCTTCTCTGGAGATCTTCAAGACCTGCTTGGATGCAGCTCTGTGCCACGTGCTCTAGATGACCCTGCGTTTGCAGGGGGTTTGGACTGGATGATCTCTAGACGTCCCTTCCAACCTTGTGCATTCTATTCTATGAAACTAACTGTTCAAGTGTGACTTAAAACTAGATACACTACCCATTTTTATTAACTGGGAAATCGGAGAAATTATGCTTTTGAAAGATTATTCCTAAGTGACGCAGATACGCAGTTAAGCACAAATCAGAGTATTCAGATGGAAAGGTACAAGGTTTCCCTTTGTTTGTGTTCTTATCTAATTTTAACTGGCATTTAGCTGAAAAAAGAACAGAGAATATCATGTGATCCATCTCAAAAAGATTTTCAGTATCGTTGTTTATGCCAGATATCACCAGAAGTCCTTGTGATAACAATAACATAAACTAATGATTAATACTGACAAGAGGAGGGGTAATTGTAGAGCCTGTTGTGGAGAATGTGGCAGAATCTCATATCAAAGACACAGGTCACTGTCATTCATTCACTTAAACAAAACTTAAGACAATAATTGTATTGTTACTGTGCAGTTACATTTTTGTTTCTTAGTTGTGTTTTTTCTTCTTTTTTTTTTTACAGAGAAAGCAAACTTGCCTAAGCATCCTCCAGTTGCTATCCTGCCTCTTGGGACTGGCAATGATTTAGCAAGGTGTCTGAGATGGGGAGGAGGTAAAAACAAATTAAAATATCATTCATGACATAATTAAAAAGAAAAAAATAACTTTTGCATCAGAATCTACTCTAAATATTTTAATTTTTCCTTTATGAAGTATGTAAATAAACACTATACTTCTCATCTTTTTGGAATGAGTTAACTGTAAATGTTAAACAAAATGTTTTATAGATATTGAAGATGGTAATCACGCTTCATATTTTATCTGTAGCTTTCACTGGTACCAAAAAAATCTCTAAAGTACAATGAAAGTGGTATATATAATAGTTGTTGTTTTTGACCATCTTTTTAGCAGTTATTTCTTTGATCAATATATTAGAAAAGATGCTATCCTTACATGTATTTTAATTGGAGCTGTCCTGAAAGGGTTACAGAAAACAGCTAATAATTGGTTTGGAATGGTTTCCTCTTTTTTAATATTCATAAATATTGAATGAATAATATGTTTCAGCCTCAGACTAGTTCCTTTGATCCACTCCTCTTCTCTTTTCCTGCAGAGGATTCCAGACAATAAGTGCTTTGGTGTCATTTATCAGGCAATGAAGAGACAAAGAATACTGAAAAAAGAATATATATACAGACAAACTTTTAATATCCTTTGCATCCTTTCCTGGATGCATGGAGCCTAACTCTCAGCTTCTCCCATAGCTTATTTTCATCCAGGATTTACATTACATTATGAAAAAAAAAAAGAAGAGTAGGATAACTCGAAAAGGAGAAACAAAAGGAGGAAGTCAGACAAGACTCAGTCTCTGGTGAAACCATGTCAGTTCGTCATTTCAGTCCAGTTTTTGTTTACTTGCAACTCAGCTGCTTATTTCTAACTTGCTGGCCTTTGTTTGCAAACCTTCTCTCTCTTTTATCTCATTATGGCAGGTTCCTTCTCCCAATACCTGTCTTGCTATCCAGATAGATTTTTAGCAAATTCTGAATAGTTTTCCTATTATAGAACTTCTTTGATAATTATAATATTCTGTCAAATCATTTCAGGATCCCCTTTCCTCTGTCCTGGCTGGTGACATAGTCTTGAAGAAAATCAAATCAGCCAAACGTCACTTTCTTGACAAACTGATCAGACATAAAGGTAGAATAATTCAGGCTGGAGGTAATAACAGGAAGTGTTTATTTATCTTGTATCCAGTGTGAATTTCCCTTATTTCAATGCTGCATTCCTCTTCTCTTACCATGCCGTGATGCAATGCTCTGAAGAGACTGTCTCCATCTTCTTCATTGTTTTTGATAGGCTGCTGTTAGGTCCCCTGTACTATCTGAACTTGATCATCCAATCAGATATCTACTGATCTATTTTCTGACCCATCCACACAATAACATCCTAATTTGGATGCAGGTATGTTGAGGGAAAAATGTTTAACACTTTGCTGAAATTGAGACAATTCACATCTACTTTTGTCCCCACAAATGCAGTCATTTTTATCACAGTGTCAGGCATGATTTAATCCTGGTAAGTCCATCATGTGTTCAGCTTTTTGTTTCATATTTCCAAAAGTGTGTTGCACTCAATTTTGTTCCATTAATTTTTCAGAGATGAAAATGAGGCTAACTGGCCTGTAATTTTCTGGCTTGTTCTGTTAACCTCTTTGAAGACAAGTTCAACATGTGTCTTTCTCAAGTCATCAAGGGTATCAAAACACTCAGTTGTAGCTCATCTTGTCTTGTGGATTTGTATAGGTGGAATTCTCAAGAGTAATCCCTTTCTCAGTTTGTGTGCAGATGATTCTTCTCTTTTAACCATGCCTCTGGACACAGAAGTTTGAGAGACCTAGAATGAGGCAAAGAAGGCATTGAGAACTTCAGTCTTTTCTATATCGGCGTTTCATCTCTCCCAGCTGTCAGCCCCTCTTTTCTGTCTTTGCTCTCTACTACTGATTTGTAGTCAGCTGATCCTTTCTCATGGCATAATTCCCTAGATCATTTATCTATTGTTTATGGAAGGAGGTAAGAACATTTAAAGAACTTGATATGTATTTGAGAAATGAATTTAAAGCAAAAGTGTTCAGTGGAGCAGATACCTGTAAACAAGCTGGGTCTCTCATGAAAGAGTTCTAGAGGAACAGAGCACAGTGTTTTACTATCAATAGCAGGATCCTTTAGCATCAGTGATAAAAAAATGTATTCCAATCAAAACAGACCATGGAGACTTGTTAGTTTATTGTTAGACTGATGTCTGACATGTTTTGCTACTAATTTAAAAGATTACATAATTTGATTTGTGTTTCACTTTGTAAAATTTCAATCATGAATAAAATCAAGCATTGCTCCTTTCAGATAAATGATAGTCCTGATAAGCCTAAGACTAAAATATTATGTGAAATTGTTAAAAAAAAAAAAATCATTTTCTGACATTCTTTTTCGGGATATAATTTTTCAAATGACATTCTCTTCAGAAACTCAAAATGAAGTCCTAACACCTACCTAGATGTCTTGATCAAATGTCTCATAATCAAATGTCTTTTCCATCACTATGGAAAGTTAATGATCAGTGTATTTAATCATGGTTCTTGATGGTCTTTCATAGTAGGTCTATATATCTTCAAATTGTTCTCCATAGGTGGAAAATTTCTAAATTCTCCAGAGTATAGAATTCCCTTGTCTTTGCTCAAGTTCTAGGTACCTCTGCCTCTCAGTATTTAGTATTTTTTTTTCCTGCTATATACATACCTACCTTCCTCATAGAGAATGTTAGATATTGGCTGTCAAGCACTTAGTTAAGCTGCAGTATCTATACGATATGCATGAAAAGTTTCAGTGAATTTACAGATTATAAGAATACCTGAGATGGTCTCACGTTCTCTCTGTAGGCTAGTTACTGCAATCTCTGATAGTCATATCTTGGTCCTACCTGATTTTTGCCTTCTATGCAGGTGAATGATAAGCTGCGTTTACCTGCTCCTGTATTCTTCCTTTTCCCTTGAGAAAGCACAACACTTCAGCAAGTTAAAAAGCTGCAAGAACAAAATTCCTAGCATTATTGCCATCAACTTGCAACATGTTTATTCTGTTGTCGGGATCAGTTTTTAACTCTGTTCATTTGAATCTGAAAACCTGATCATATTTTTCTTTTCTATGATCCTACTAGCTTTTAGCAAAAATTTTAGCTAAAAACACTTTTTTACTCATCTGTTTGTTTATAACTCAGATTAATTGTGGTTGTTTGTTTCATCTTTGTGTGCTGAGAGGGTTTAAGTAATTGCAGTGGAAGTTTGCAGAGATATTGTTAATTTATATTTTTATATTTTTATTAAGTCCTGTCATGCTACTTGATTCTTTTCTCTGTCACTGTGGCATAGGGTCCTCAGTGATGTGAAACAAATAAAATAAGTACATCTGCTGATATTTTCAAACTTTCTGCAAGAGAAGATAGAAATGAACAACAATTATTAATTTAATTACATTTCTCAGGATCTGTACTGGCATTCACTCCTATTTACTTCTGTTTTGAAGAACTGAAAGATACCAGTTGAAAGCTAGCTGATGGAAATGGAGAAAATATTCCGTCTTTCATGATTCTTTGCCTGATTACTTTCTGGTGCCATAACACAGATTTTCTGGAACTTTGATAGGAGAGGAGGGAGAACAGACAGGGCTTCAAGAAACTAGATTACTAGTGAATGATCTCTAGCATGCAGACAAATGGAATTGTGCATATATGCATTGTGCACTTAGGTGGTGGTGGCAGTAATTAATAAAATTAATGAATAATAATATATTGTGCAACAATACAACCATAAAGCAGTACATCAGCAGTGAGGTTCATTCAAGCAGACCTTCAATGTTTTCATTTTCTTTGGAAATGCTGAATTTTGGCTGAACCACTAGCTATATGTTATACTATATGTATCTGGTAGATGAGACTGTAATTTATTAAAGTGTTTAATGAACCCAGAAGTATATATTGCTTTAATGTGAACATTTATTCTTGCTTTGAAGAAGGAATGAATTCATAGATTTTACTACAGAACTATTCTGTCTGAATAGCATTTAAATTTGATAATATTCACCCTTTCTATATGCATACATGTACTTTGGCTTATTTATTTTACTCAAAAGATTTTAAGCAATAACTTTTTACCCAATTTTGGATACAGTGCAGTGTACTACAATAAATAATTACATTTAAGTAGTACAGTGAACTGCCTAAAACTTGTGTGCTTCTTGCCAAGTAAGAATAAGATCCAGAGCAGTATGAGGTTCATGAAGAGGCTGTTAAAATATGGAAAATTATAGCTATTGTGCTGAATAGGCATCTTGTCAGTTGTGAATGGATTTCATATTTTGCATTTTTGTGTTAATTTTTATGTTACACATATTGAAAACATTGTTAAGGCCCACAGTAAATAGCTTTTAGCTTTTTACTCTACTGTCAGACTTTGATTAGACAGAAATTAGACATACATTAGACATTTTTATAACTTTTTTTTTCCATAAATTTTGAAATTAAAGACATTAAATACTAAGGTTCATTTTATATTGAGAATTTTATACAAATTATGACTTTAAGTATTTGGATAACTGGTATAATCATTTTGAAAATTTCACAAAATGGCAAGTTTTGAAGATCAAATTATTTTCTGCAATGTCAGTGTAAATCAAATGCCCAATGAAATCTGTAGAGTTACTCTAAGTTTACAGTGTAAAAGTCATCTCTGTATTTTTATTCCTTTAATGGTAGATACTGGAAAATTGCCAGTACTTGGAAACACAATCCTACTTGGCAGGTTTTATATGCATGTTTTCATCTTTCCAGTCACCAAGAAAGAAGAATAAATAAAACTTTTATCATCCCTGATCAAAATCACCATCTTGACCTTTTGCTAGGTTATGAAGGTGAGAATTTGATGAAGATCTTAAAAGACATTGAGAATAGTACAGAAATTTTGCTGGACAGATGGAAATTTGAAGTAATACCCAACGATAAAGATGAGAAAGGAGACCCAGTGCCTTACAACATCATCAACAACTACTTTTCCATTGGCGTGGTAAGACTTATGCTTATTCATAAGGTTTTTTTTGCCTCTTCTGAATAAATGTTTGCTGATGCGGGACTCTCCGATGCGGGGGACGGCTCCAGACGTATCACGCTGTAGGCCGGTGTCGCGGGCCGCAGGGTCTTGCCGACGCGTCATCCCCCTCCCCGTGCCGAAGTGTTCTTCACCCCCGTGGACCGGCTCTCTTACCCTGCCTGGGGCGGTGCCTCCTCTCCCAGGCAGCTGGCCGAGGGGTGATGCCGCTCCCAGAAGTCGCCTCGTTTCCGGCTACCTTCTCAGGTTCATAACCTCCCAGTATGGGGTAGGCTCCACCACCGGCATCAAGGTAGCAACTTTAACTCTGGCACCCTAATGTGGTGCGCCGCGAGGCTCCAGCAGAGGGTTCCAGGCCCAACTGCCGGGTCGGATCACCCAGGGTTGGCTGACAAAACAATCTCACAGAGACCAGGGTCAACCGCCAACCTTATTAACCGAGACATTAGCTTTTATATGAGCTAAGGGAGGGGGGACAATGGGAGGAGTGAGACACATAATTGGTGGGGGCAGTTGTCACCTTGCTTTCATTGGTAGTGCTCCCAAATGGCACAGCAGATTGGCCAGGGCAACTCGCCCCGGCTCCCACCTTCGGGAGTGCCTAGCCCCCACCCTTGGGCTGCCAGAATGTTCCATCTTATGTGTGATGAACCACCCGGTGCTCTGCAATCTGCCCAGTCGTGCCAAGTGGCACAACTGGGCATGTGCAGGCACCGGGGGTCATCCTGAGGGCAGCCCGAGGCCTATTCGCGTCCCACATGCTCCAACAGTTTGCACTGTAAGTCTCCATGAAGAATGGTTGACAACAGTTCATCTATCATGTTTTTTTTTCTAATAAAATGAATACATAGATAACTGACAATATACCTCAATTTACTTACATTCAAATCAAAATTACTTTTCAAGATCTTCTACCTTCCCAGATATAAGGAAGATACTTGTGTTGTTCCTAGTAGTTTATGAGCAGCCATAACACTAAATCTAGGTTGTCATTATAAAGATTTTAAAAAAAAAAAAAAAGATAAAGGAAAAATAATCACTTAATAAGAATTCTAAGTTACTCTTGCTGTTAGTATTTAGAAATTGAAAACTGTTCAAAAGAACAGTGGCATTCTTTATATCTTCAGGATAATTTTAAATAATAAAATGAGAAATACCCGAAGTATCTTGGTTCTGTCTTGGTGGATATTCACATTTAGACTAAATCATATGAATACAGGGAACTGCATTCCCCACTTGTGTCTCTCCATGGCTTCCGATAATTTCATCTACTATCCATACTGCATGTAGGAGAGGAATCAGGGGTTGTCCAGTTTGCTGTCCGGTAGTCATTTACTATAAATGTAATCTTCTACAATTTCAAACACAAGTAGAAGTGATATCCATAATAAGGTTGAACTTTCACAGATCAAGTAGTTCACAAATTTGGTTTATAACTCGTACACAACTATAATCTATTTAACATAGAAATGTGCCCCCCAATAGCTAGCTCTGACTGTTCTAAAACAATCAAATTAAAAAAAATGCTTTATTTAGCTTGTACATTACAAGTATCCATATACAACTCATTCTGCAATCCAATGTTTCAAAATTCTATGGAAAGTGTTTTTAACAGAGAGTACTACATACACATTGTAAATCCAAGAAATTAAAGTTCTGTCAATTTACTTGATCTTTGCACTTCAACCTTAATAAGATTCTGCTACAGCTTTAGAGGGCTTAATATTTTCTTAATGAAGATTTTACGTAATAATGTTTGTAATTCTATAATCAAGAAAAAACATCATGATAGTGGAAATGCCCTGCACAGGAGGACATAATCTGTGACACTGTCAAAAGACAATATTTATGCTAAAACTTAAAGAAACAGTATGTGTAAAGGCACAGCACAGAAACAAGAAAATGAATGCCAAATAGATAGTGGGACATCTGTGAATGTGCCAGACTTCAAAGAATTCTTTAGCATTACTCAAGAGAAGAAAACAGAATTTTACTCAGGAATAGTTGCATTGAAATTATACAGTAGCAAGATTATAATACTAATAAGGACATTGTAATCTACTTGCAGAATAGCCAAGGAAAATAGTCTGACATTTCAGGCTCTATAGGCAACCAGAAAACTCTGTTTTGAGTTAAAACCTGTGAATACATGAATTTAATCATACTAACCTTATGACTTTTTTTCACCTAATAGAAATATGAGAGGTACAAAGTGGTGCCAACAATAGACAATATGTTTCCTTCAGCCTCCTAAATTAAGACCATTTTTTGAAAGAGTAAGATCTCTGTCAAGTTTATAGACCACAGAAATGTACAAAATGCTTGTCTCAGTTTCATTGAAGTAAGTAATAAGACAAAAAAATGAAAAAAAAAGAAATTGGAATTCAGACTTGTTAAAATTATTTAATTCTTGTATTAGGTAGCATTCATGGTAATTTTTGAAAAGAATTTTGTCTTGACAAAAATGTATATGTCTATGCAAGAAGATAAAATACTGAAAATGGGTTACCAAGTGACTAGAACTGGAATAAGCCAAATTTCACAAAAGCAAAACTATTTTCCATATATGATGCCTAATACAAACTTTGAGAAATGCTACTGAACAGGGAAAACCACTCTTTCTCACCATCTTGGACACCTGTATGTAGTTACTGATAGCTGAGAATGCAACTTAGGTCAAGTGAATAGCAGAGAAATGTAAGTGACACCTACAAATGTCTATCAGCAGAAGTTGAAAGGATTGTTAGTGTAGATTGTGTTATTCATAGACTCATAGAAAAAGACACTTGACCTCAGAAAGTCACCCATCCGTTCCTCTCCCTAAGATAACGTCAGTGACACCTGACAGATTCCTGACAGTTATTTTTCCAGTTTGTCTCTAGAATTACTTGGTTGTGGTTACCAATACATAGGCATAGGCAATAGTGACCTCACAAGCATAGCAACTTCGTTGATCTACTATTATTTTATTGTGGTTTTGTTATAACAAATTTTTTGTCACATATTCAAATTGTCTTGGTGTAGTGTAGCCCCAGAACATCTTGTCCTGTAGAGAGTGGATAAGGTGAATTGTTTATTCTATTCCCCTGTTAAAATACCTTTTGTCTCCTAGAAGACTGATCAGTTCTTGTGTCTTGTGTTCTGCAGCTAACCAACCCCAATTTCTTCAACCTTTTTTCACGGATCTTTTTTTTTAGACATCTGATTATTTTGTGGGTATAGTTAAAATCTGAGAATTCAATCCAAGTTATTCCCTGTGATCCATATATCTCTGGAATTGTAGTGCTTCCAGTTAGACACACTTAATGTATTATCAGCACTAACTAGAAAAGAGGAATTAATTTCTGTGTCTTGCAGATGATTTCTTTATTACCAAAAGAAAAAAAAAAATTTGCCGTATCAACATTAGCATGATTTTTTTTATTCTTGTCTGACTTATGTCCATTGTTAATTCCGCATTCTTTTCTGAAAATTCACTACTTTTTATCTCAATTGGGTTTTGCACAGCTTATTCCTCTTACCTACGTGTAAAACTAGCACTCATTGAATTGCACCTTTTTTTTAGTTCTTACCTTTTCTCTAAAGCACTGTTAATACTAAAAGTTTTCTACAAAAGTAATTTACATTACTTATAGGTTCATGTCAAACAATAAGCACAGTTTCTTTTGCACTATGAATAGAATCTACCATAAGGATTTTGTTACAGTATGGCATAAACTGTATTTGACAACAAACGTAATCTTAATGACTGAATAAAAAGACCAAAGGAGAAAATCTAAACAAAACTAGATAAAGCAGTGCTTGACATGAGAATCCTGCTGGTTTAGGACTATAATTCAGGTTGGATGTACCAGTGTGAAAAGATGGCTTTATCTTCTTGACTTCTTCAGTGACCTCGACAGGCTGCCGTTAGATCCACATGAAACATGAGTCAGGCTGGGCCTGAACATTTCCGGACCTGCAGGTCCACTGCTTGGCCCAGTCTCTGCCTGGCCTTATCACCAAGGCCCTGCCCAGCCATTGTGGCATTGTGTCTGACTCTGGTTAACTCGCTGAGCCTGATGCAGCCCCCAGCTTTATTTTTAATTTAATATGATAAGATGATCTAACAGCGAGGGAGGACCAGTAACAGATCTCTGTCAGCCATTGCTTCTATATAAGGGTTGCTATCATCGGCAAAACAATGATACTCAAAACAATGAACTCAACTTCAAGGAATACTTTATAACAGTTTGGGTATGCGACAAGTTTTGTTAGTGTGTTCAAGATTTTTCTACGCTAAATAGGTACTATACAGTGTGTAAGTACAGGCAAATGAACAAGAAACGTTGAGATTCGGTAAATGAAGTATATGAGATGTTCCACATCATGGAAGCATAGAGCACACAAAAACCATACAAAGCATCAGCCTAGTTGTGTCATTTACCAAGCATGAGCTAGAAAAAATCTTAGAGCAAAGCAGAAAAAGATTTTCAAGTGCTCACATCCATCATTCTGTCAGGATGGCAAGATACCAGGAGAGAAGTCCCATCTGCTTCCCAGTATTACTGGATCATTGAAACAAGTTAAATATCCAAGAAGAATATGTATAAAAGCAGTCAAATAATTTTTACTGAGAAAAAAAAAATCAAGAATATCGTTGAATCATCTGAAAATGGAAGCTTGCCTTGGAAAGTCTTAGATGCCGTGAGCTGGCCAAACATAACTGGTAATATTAGAGGGAAGATAAGATGGTAGGATACAGACAGGAAATATCAGACCAACCATTGAAAAGGGGCTACTTAAATACAAACATTGCTGTCAGATTTTCAGAAAAGTATTCATTTTCCCCATAAACTGCACAACCTACCTTGATAGTCTTACATTCATGCACTAGATTGATGTTGTCAGAGTGACTAACAAGCACCCAGTTCAATTATATTTCTTTATATATGGCATCACAGCCCTTATATTCTATCCAATGGGCTTCTAATGAATTTCTGTAACTGACGCATTTTTGACTTATCATTCTTCCACTGAATTAGTCTAGGATTTTCCCTTTATGGAGCCAAACTAAGTAAAACATGAATCACTACTAAAAATTTGTTAACATAAAGATTTTCTTCCTGTTTTCTTTATTATTTTTACTTTTAAAGCGTATCATAAGCTATTAATGGATCTATTTAACTAAAATTTAAATTGTTATAACCACGTAGGATCTTATACTGTATATATAAGCCTCAGTCTCTTGCAGCTCTGTAGTTGGGAGTGTTGAAGCATAAGCTAAACTTGCAAACATCTGCATTGTCTTTTAGTACAAGTTTGTACAGAAAGAAACATCACTAGGATTGATTTTTGAAACAAATTATAGTAGCTGAAGTATGACATAGTCTGTCTTTATATGGAAGATATGATTCTATAATAAGATCAATTTTCTTATGGAGTAGTATATATCTCTGGTATTTTTACAGTATTCAAGATTTAGGAGTAAACCTATAGTAGTAATAGGGGTTTACAGATATTAGCAACTATTGTATATTGTGTTTAATTAGAAAAGTTCTGCATAAATGACTAGTTGTGGGACTTAATGATTTCCGATCTCAATTTTGTGCCTGCTGGGTCATACTCCATCGAATTTTGAACTAATTTTATCCTACTTTTGATCAGGTTATGTAGCTGTTTTGTGTGTAAACAGAAAAACACATGGATCTCCTCTATTCATATTAATGAACATTGTCTTATGGTCAGGCCAAAAGGACTACAGAGGCTTCTATCTCCTGGGATAAGAGCAGAGTACCTTAGAGACTTACTTTCTGTGTAGATCTTCAACTGCTCTGCCCTTGATCAGAGACATGCATGTAATAACTTTACTTGAAATACTTTTGCTACTCTTCTATATTTGTTATTTTAACTGTCCTTACTGTCATAATGCTCCATAGAAAGCTTAAGGGTAGAGCTAGTCTTACTCAGAGTTTTTGATTTTCACAAGATACATAATGTGGAGAAAGCATATCTGATCTCTCTATTCATGAAGACAACATTTGTACAAGTATCTTTCATTGAGCTGAAACTTTGGATGCGTATGCAAACACATACATAAAAAGATATCGGAGAAGTAAAAGGAGTGCCACGCTCTAGGACAATATTAGGACAGTTACCTGGTAGAGAACTGTGATAGCCAGATTCCTGCTCCGTGTGTTGTTTTTGTCCATTTGATTAACCTGTATGTGGCAATTCAGAAACTGCCACTAGCTGAATGTGACTTCTTTGCTAACACCAACAAAAATGGGATTTTAATGGTGAAACAGAACTCATACAAGTAGAATACCTCAAACTTCAATTCTGTTTTTGTAATGTGGTGTTGATTTCATGTGGTAATAATCTGATTTGAATGATCTACAAAAATATTTTTTGCTGACATGCATAGTTCAACTATAGCGTGCATAGTTTCAACAATGAAGATTATTGAAAGTGCCTTGAAATAATCTCTGAAGTTTTTAAGAAGTCAATATTAAATACTATTTAAAAAAAAAAGCAGTCAGGCAGAGGGGAGACTTCTTTCATCCTAATACTACTATATGCAGTATGTGTTATCTGCAAAATTATCAGAAAGTAGCAAAGGTCCATGACAAAGACAAGTGTATTTTTATGACACCTAATGTATTACTTATCCAAGTGCACTATCAAATAGATATTTGCATGGTCATGATTTAATATCCTTCAGCCTTAACCAGTCACTGAGAACCTCTTATTCTGCCAGTAGGAAAAAAATATGTCTGCTTAATTCTCATAATCATAAATTTGAACTTGTTATGGGTCTGCTTCCCCGTCACTATACTCAACCTCCACTTTCATTACATCTTCCTAATTCTTTTTTGCATAGCTGAAAGAAAAATCTAACCTAAAATACTTTGTTATTGTTGTTTTGTTTCTTAAAAGAACATTTCATTAGCATGAATAGAAGCTTTGGGTATCACAATTTTACTCACTACTCTCAAATGTCAGTGTATAAGTAGGCTTGTTCCTCTAGCTGCAGTGTGGTGCCATAGTCTACTATTTCATCTAACATTTTCAGAAATTCCTGATTTCTACAAACAATTACTTTATTATGGTATGCAATTTACAGAAAGAAATGTTTGCAATAACCATCTATTTTGAAGCTCCAAAGCCTCATGTTTTGCAGTCACAGCAGACAGAGGAATTTTTTTGTTAGTATGTGTGAAAACCTCCTGTGTAAATTAGCTATTTATGCCCTCTTTCAATGCAATTTCATCGTTATGCTAATTCAACATGACATTTGAGTATATGTTTAAATAGTCCTGATCTAGCAAAGTAGTTAAACGCACGGTAATCTTTTAACCTTTTTCTGCAGTCCCATTAATATGACTGGACAAATGCACATGTCTAAATCTGAGCATTTGCTTTAAGCTAATCAATTATATATTTTTATGTATACATAACTGAAAATCATATTTATTAGTTTGCTGAGCTAATATGAACATAAGCACATACTTAAATGATTTGGTGAATCATAATCATCACTTTTAATGTGATGTGTGTAATCCTGTTATGTATTATATTATTTCTGTGAGAGTGAGTGAGGAATATTACATAATAACTGACATTATTGCTCTGTAGTCAAAAACTCTTCTTTTTCTTCCAAAAAGATGGGAAACAAGAATGAACAGTTAATCCATGTATGCATATAAATACTATTTTAAAGAAACCATATTGATATTGGGTATATGATAACATAAGCCTCAGTCGTGCAGCCAGTTCTGTAGGAGGGATTGTGGCATCTATGTGGAGCCTTATGCTGTCTTGGAGAAGGGATCTTTTCAGATAGATGCAATCCCAGAGTTGAAATATTATCCTCAAATTGCTAGTAGTTTGATCTGTAGTTTCCTTGTTACCCTTTAATTACCAAATATTTATCTTTTATGAAAGTAGTCATTCTTACAAAATTTTGTAGTTTATGTGTTTCTTTTTATCATGTTTACTTTTCATCTTCTGCTGCTATCTAAATTCTTCTGCAAACATATTGGGCATAAGATAGGGCCAATAGAGATGATACAGGTTTTTCATTTAAAGTGGATATTTCTTTCTTATGTCAGGAACAAACATAACAAATGCTTTGGAAAGCTGGAGCTGTAATAGATGTTCACAGCTAAGGACCAGTAAGAACCTCTCCATAAGTTTTTCTTCTCTTCTGTGGGATGATTCTGCATGTGGGCATGCAGAATGTGAATTCTGGGAGTGCTGAGTCTTGTAGTTAAGACGACCTCTATTGTAACACTAATGTCAACGCTTCAGGGTAGCTTATTTTCTTCCACAGCTGTGGATTTAGTTTACATATTCATATTTCTTCCAGGCAAGCCTCCTACCTTTCATAATGTGGATCAGATTAGTAACAACTCTGCACTATGCAGCATGTAATGGGTAACGTACTTTTAAGTGAAGAGCTGAAGGTTCACTTTACTACTTAATGAAACTTACCACTGCAAAAGGAAATTGTTTTCTGAGATAACTTTTTTCATGTTTTATGTAAGTATAAAGAAATTATAAGGATTTTAATTCCTATTGTCTATTTATCTTATCTGTTTTTTTTTTTTTTTTTTTCTTTTTGTTCATTTTCCTAAGATTGTTAAAATGTGAGTACAATCTAAAAATATGTATATTATATGGATAGGTTAAGATTTGTCAGTGCAGTTTCCTTTTTCTCAGAAAAAGATTACTGGTGTCTGAGAAGGATTCACTGTATGTTTTTTATCAAGATCAGTGAAACTCCAGTTCTTTTGGCAACATTCGCACTAGTGAGCAATTTGCCTCAGTGGGAGTACAGCATAGGGGTACCTGGAATCAACTGAGGCTGAAGCTCACGCATCTACATAACGTGGGGAAAAAGTCAGTTCCCTTGGACTGAACTCAGAGGCTGAACTCTCCTGGCACACACTTGTCTGGAGTTGCCTAAAAGACTAGTCATTGCTAGGAGTTAATTGCAATAAAACTTCAAGGATGTAAAAGTATACAAATATGTAAGAGTATATTGGGAAACTTTCTTTCTTTCTATCTTAAACACCTAATATGCCAAAATAAAAATGAATCTATATAGGAAAATAAGACTCTTCATTTAACTTATCACAGTGAGGTTAGAACAATGGTGAATACCTTGAACAGAGAGAAAGATTCCTGTGTTTTAGATTTATGAATAGCTCATGCACTTGCTATCACTTATTACCCATTTCTGTCATGCAGAATTATTCATCTGATGTAGAAAGACTAGAAAGGTACTTCTTTCTTAGAGTCGGTAAAAACTTTAAGAAAAATCATTGTGAAAGTCTTTTACTTCTAATTCCTTCTCTTTAATTTATAAGGGATTTGGAAAATACAGCTATTTTTAGAATAGCTCTGAAGAGATTTATGTTGAATTTTGTGATTGACAGAGCAATCAAATATTAAACAAAATGCAATAGGTCACTATAATTTTACTAAACATATACATAAAAGTGTTTTGTGGGCAGAAATGCAGTAAAATAAAACCTGCACTTTTTTAGTGTTTACCTCAGCCGGTAGATTTTGAGTTTTGTGAAACTTCTGGGATATTCAGAAATTTTGTTTTTTTTTTTTTCTTTTTTTTTTTTTAAGGAATTGACTACAAAGCAGCCTAGCCAGCAGCTACTGTCATAAATGACAGTTATAAATGAGAGTATATGCCTAAAGACATAATTAATCTGCAGCGAACTCAGAACAGCTCCTTAACTAAATGCAACTAAATCAGCTACACAGTGTATAATTAACTTACAACTATATTAGTCCTAGTACAATATTACTCATTATATATGTAAGGTATTATTTTCTCCATATGAAATTTGTAATGTACTAAGTAATGATTAAGAGTTCATTATAGTATTTCATTCATATTATTATAATATAATCGTGATATGTATTCATCTTGTTAATGCTGTTATTGTTAGTTGTTAAAAGAAATGTGAGGGATATAGGAAAAATATGTTTTTTTTCACACAAAGTGAGAAATATCTCTGTTTAAATGAAATTGAAATTTTAGTCTTCATCCTCATCTTGTAATTCTGGTTGTTAATGATAAGAGGAATGTTGTGAGGAAAGTTAAAGCCAACGTTACTTTCTGCTTAAGAGTAAGGTAAAAAGCTGAAAGATACCAATATTCTTAAAAGTCTCATACTGAGCTAGAAGTAGGAAGAATTTTAGAGAGCTGAGAAAATGACCTGAAGCAAAAGGCAAAGATACTGAAGATGTGTGAGGCTAGCAGTAGAGGTCAATCGCATCTGAAAAAGAAATTTATAAAATACATGCAACCTGTGCAGAACATAAATTTGGCTATGTGTACGCTGACATACACACACCTTGCTAAACAACACCGACTAAACAACAAAAGATGTCTTAACATGCTCTGTGCATACATGTAAAGCTTTCCATTTTGAAAACAAGTTTCAAAACTTAAGGTCTGGGTATCCAGAAATATCCAGCTGCCCATCCAAGAGTCCTAACTGTAAGGTTAGAAAGAAATATATCTATATATACACACATATATATAAAGTAGTTGGGATTTTACTAGTAATCTTTCTGTTTTCATGTGCAAGTTAGTCCTAGTGTATGCAGATGAGCTTATGTAAATGAATTATTTTAGCAACTTTTCCCTGATGGCATCGTGTTCAACCTTTCCCACCCCATAAATGATTCTGTCTGAAAACTCTGCTTTCCCAGGTCTGCCAGAGCCCTACTAAGCCCGACGGGCCTCTTCTGACTGCTGTCCGTAGGGAGTGACTAAAGTCATGATGACTCATTGAGGACATGAAGTACAGTAAGTTCTGAGAGCACAGTATAAAACACCATCTATTACACACAACAAGGATTTACAGACAACATTACAGACAATGTTTTATAGTATTTTATATGAAATTTTAATTTTTTTAATTACTGTGTAGTGGTGTTTGGTAGTGTTTTAGAAAATCAACAAACTACAGTAGTCACTGGAAAGTTTTTCCTGCTTTTACCTTTGGTTGACTAGGCTTAGAAGAACAGAGTATGTTGACTAGGTACAGAATTGCTGTTAGAATTAGAAAACACATCTGTGCTATGGATTCATACATGAATATTGTAGTGTGTCAGCTTAGCATGCTTTAAAATTGCCTATTTGTGTAAGATTATGGTGTTCTTGCTCCTTTGAGAGAAAAAGATATGAAATCATAAAAGAGAAAGAAAAATCATTGTGTCCAAAAAGAGAATAAGGAGAAGTAGACATAGAATTCCGAGATACAAATTGGGCACCCCTCCAGATTACGCCTCCAGATTTCAGGGAGAAATCTGAAGTGTGAATTGGATGTTTAAATAGGCCCTGGAGATCAGTACTTAGTTTTCCACCATATTGTGTACCTAACCTAGGGCCCAGATAGCGAAGAGATTTCTATTTATTAAAGAAAAAACTGCAGAAAAACTTTGCATCACAGAATAGGAGAACAGTATAATCTATGCCATTATTGATTTTATAATTCCTTTGTATATAGAAGGAAGTATTAAGGGCAAAATATCTAAAAATCTGAGAGACCTAGAATTAGCTGCCATTTAGCATTATTTATCTATCCAGAGTACTGATATCTTAATTGAGATTCCAGTGGTACAAAATTATTCTTTATAACTCCAGATTTGCATATTTTCTGCATTTTTATGGCAGAGTCCCAGAAGGAACATGATTTAACTAAACTAAAAGTGGGCGGATTTAGCCAAGAAACACTTAGTCTTATGTTACCATCTGAACCAGGTGGATCCTGAGACAAATTACTGAACATAAGTTATTCCATGTCCTTGCTAGAACAATTTGTACAGAAGTGTCTACAGACACATAGCCAAGGAGCTTGCTGTTGACTATATGAGATTTTACAGTTTCGTCATTTAATATAAGAATTCTAAGTGCAAAATTTAGCACATTCTTTTATTTGTGATGATTCCAAGAGTACTTAGGATTTTAACACCCAAAAGAATGGATCACAATTGTTTCCCCTCTGCTGTAATTTTGTACTACTACTTGTGATGTCCCCAAGGCAAAATTTTCCTTGAGGGACCTGATGTGACCCACCTGAGTAAAGCTGATCAGACCACACACTTCTGCCAGTTCCTTGCAGTGCATCCTACCAGGCAATCTTACCCTAGAGGGGGCTTCCATCTAGAAATCTGATGATCATCAACACATGCAATATGATAGGATCTGCACAAGCTTGCACCTGCACCTTTGTTAAGCCCTGCCAAGCCACAAGTGCACTCTAACCCTTCCATAGTCATATAGTATAGACAAGCAAGGCGCCCGTTCCAAGGCAGACCATGATGCCATCCTAGAACACGGTTCCTGCATCGGGGCTTTCCTGGGCCTTGCAGTATAATCCCATGCAGTAGTCCCCCTGTGGAAAGACTGGATGTCCTTGCAGGGTGAGAGAGGAGCTCCTCAGTTATGGGATTGATGTGTCTAGTGCATTCACATATGTGCTCTTTGATTTACACAGAGAGCATGTTTCCCTCTACCCTGTACTTCACGCTATGATGTTGGTAACTGAGCATCACGACTGGCCCCACTCACTTCAGAGCTGATCACAGTATTTGCCAATTAAGTTTGCCTGCTGGACCTGGTACCCCTAAAATTGCATATGTATTGCTCGTTTTGTGTTACTTCTTTCTAAAGCGTATCCTGTGTTTTTGACATTCGGTCAAGTCAGGTAATCTAAGATGCTAAAGGAAATAAATAGCAGAATTCCTGATATCTTCTGGATAAGGAGATACAAACTATAATCTTAAGAGAATTGTTATACAAGTAGCACATAGGAACAACAAGATATATCAGATTACACAAATCCAGAAGGGGAGAAAATATTCCATTTAATGCAGAGCTTGGAATATCAGCTCTGAGCCCTACGAGATCTTGTCTAGATTACTGCAACATTTTTTGTTCCTTCAGCAGGAGGGAAAGGGATGCTGCCTTGCATCTGTAAAATCACACAGGTGATGGTGAGGAAGAGAATTCCTTTTTCCTTTCTCCCATTACAGGCAAACTGCATCTGGAAAGATTGTCACCCAAAGTATCCAACTGATATATCACCTACTTGAAGCTTTGCCTTTGCCATAGTCATAGGGAAGGAAGCATCATGCTTCACAGACAAAAGTCCTTGGAGAATCTTCAGGAAAGAAGATTTTACACACTTGTAAATTGTATAATGCTAAAAAGCATTTTCTTTAGACTTTGTTTTCTTCTTGTCTCTCTTGAATTCAATGAAAATTTTCCTAGTGATACTGTTTCTTTTCATCTGTCAATTTTATGAGACCAAGAAGAGGAAAGACCCCAAGAATATCTTGAAAGCATGCTATGCTATGCCAAAAAAGAGACTTAGTGGTAAGAGAGTTTCTCGGTGATAGCTCTTCAGCTCAGGACAACTATCATTTCAAATAGAGACTAGTTTCTGCTTTCATTGTAATATATCTCTGAAGAAAGTGCAGAAGGAAAGCTTTTTTGAAGGAAAAAAACTAAACAATGGGGATATAGTGAGAAAAAAAATCATTTACTGTGATCACTTTTGAAGTTATTAGATTAATAAGTACAGCCTATTTAAATGACATTTCCCATCTTAGGAGGGTTATTGACATTTTGATATGAGACAGAGAGACCTTTAATGAGATCTCAATCAAAGGTAATATTTAGATAATGATACATGAATTCATAAATGCTAGTCAAATAAAAATGCTTGTCCATTTTGGCCTTCACCTTATGGAAATCTGTACAGGTCATAAGATGAGAAAGCTTAGTGAGTGACGACTAATACTCTCTCACTTGACTGTCTAATTATGTCTGGCTAATTGTGTGTGATAATGTTTGAAGCTGAATTTTACAATGTAACTTAATCCATCACCGAGACAAAATGCATGGAAAAGGATATTGAAATTTTCTGCTTTATTAAATGTGTAATTTCTTTAATGTTACAGTTTAGGATGGTCTCCTTTCTCATGCAAAAATAGGTGTTAAAAACAGGCATGCAAAATGTACATAAACAGGATGTTATCCACCAGTGCAATGTACAGACTAGTAGACAATTTGGGGAAATGCTGTGTTTTTAGCTGAAATTATAGTCTCTTACACTATTTATTGTGGCTACTGAGGACAAAAATTCAGAAAAATCAGCACAGTTTTGTCCTTTCTTCTTGAAAAGAAAGGAGAGAAGACATTTAATCTCTGATATAACAGAGTGTAAAGTTTATGACTGGTAGATTCTCTCTCTGTTACTCAAGTTATTTTTAAAGATAAAGTATACCAGTGAAAAGGCACAAAATTTACACCCTGTGTGATCTCACCGTGCAATAATGTTGAAGACTCTCTGTCGAGTTACAGGCATAGGTGTAGTGCTGGAGAGAGAGAAGATGGAGGTCACTCACCTGCTAGTTTCTATAGGCTTCAGACAATAGACTTTTCACAAAATTCCTGATCTCAGAGCACTCCAAAAGGAGACCAGAGTCATTTTCCTTGCTTTATTAATAACTGATGTGACTTTTCCAAGGCCATTCAGGAAGCCAGGGGTAGAACTCGAATAGAATCAGATCTACTGAATTTTAGTCAGATTTTATCTGTGAGGGCACACTGTCTCCGATATATTTCTGTCTTAAGCTGTCAAATCCACTCCATGTATGTGGGAAAAAAAATATTTTATTGACAAAATTTCTCTTTGCACATTTTACTTTTATACCATTAAGTGCAAATAAAATAGTGGTGATCGTGTTCTATTCTATTTATAGTCAGACTTTGATCAACTTATTAGGACTATGAATTTTCCATACTGTGAGTGAAGATATATCATGTTGTCTGAGCATGAGTCAGCTTTGTTCATATAATATTTTTTTGTGTGTATATACCAGATCAGATCAGAAACAAGCTTAGGGATCTAATAATCAAAATGATCACTTTTTTCTGAAGGTCAGATGAGAATTTAAAATGAGGCTTACAATGGAATGTAAGACTGAATCTTGTCTATACCATATTAGCCATCAGTTTTAACTATATGGCCTCTGTATATTTATATACACACACGTGCACACACCCTTATAATAAAACATATAAATCATGTGGTTAATTAATTTAGGTCCTTCTAACTTTTATTCCCCAAGTGTACCTGCATTTTATAAGCAATTGCCAGTTTAAATAACTATTTCACCTTGTTTCATTTTGTAACCCCAGAAGTAAGTACACTTCATGTCACTTGATTCAGAACTACATTCATGCTGCTAGTTATCCCTTAAAAATGGTTCTCATGAATAATGAAAATAAATTCCTTTTCTACTCCCATAGCAAGAGGTTATAAGTGCTACCACCTGGCATCTTAGCAAAAGATCATAATAAGCATGTTTTCTTACAATAGTTCATTGAGATGGTACATGGCAAGAATGAACAAATTTCCACTCTTGGAGCCAAATTAGAGGCTCAGTCTTTAGTCAGGCAAAAATCAATAGCAGCTTTGCCAAGGAAGAAATCGGTGGTAGCACTTAGAAATACGATTTATAAAAGCCGTATTTTGTTTTACAACTTCTATTCTTGTTTAAGAAGGAGGTTAAAGCCAGACCTCTCCATTGCCTTTTATTCTACCTTCTTTTTAATTTATTCATATATCTACCTATCCTGTTTTCATTTGTATTCAGTCCTTCACTTTTGTCCCCTCTTCTTAGTTCATTCATTTATCCTATAATATCCATTTATTATTACCTCATCTTTACCATTCTCTCTTTTTAACTCTGTCACTTATCTGTCACTTTGGTGTGACAAGAATTGTTCCTGCTTAACAAAATCAGCTTCTAATTCCATTTAGCTAAGTAGGTTCTGCTGTTTTGTTTGGACACTGAAGCAGTTTAAAAGTGGCTAAAACAGTTTTAGCTTAACCCAATTAAACTAAATCAATTTTGACCACTCTTTAACCACTTTAAAAGCAACCACACAAGCAAGTGCATCAATTTTGTCTAAATTAATTTAGATAAATCAGCACATTTCACATCTATAAAACCATAATATGTCTTTTGCCATTCTTTCCCATAAAAACAAGAGTCCAGTACATTTTCCTTCTGTTCCAGTACTCGTATATTTTGACCAGACAGTTTCTGGGATACATCTGAAAATTGGTTCTAGTATGGATAAATTCCTGCCAGTGTGTTGGTTTGTTCCAAATGTGTCCATATGGTTTGTATTCAAATTTGCTATTAAATGACTTTCATTGCTATGCTATAAAGTAATAGACACATTCAGTTATAACTTAAAGTCACATCTGTGGCTTTCCTAAGTCTGATACTTAAATATCATATTAAACAAAGTAGATAACACAGAAGAACTCTGTTTATCTCATTGAACAACACCATGATTGATTCAATGCTGGGACATAAAATGTATTCCTTAAGTTTTCTGTCATTAATTACTGTACACTTCAGCCTGTTGTAAAAGTTAGCAGTACTTCTAAGACATCAGTGGCATATCTCAAGAAATAAACTGCTTGATGTGTAAGAATGTTACCTGGATTGATCTGAATTTTTCCTCTCTTCTGTTTTCTTGGGTGCATAGCTATTTTCATCAGCTAATATGAATCAGAGTAAGTGTACCTCAGTTGGAACAAAATATATGGTAGCCAGCTGTCCCTTAAGAAAGCAAAGATCCTAAAGAAGTGGGCTGAAACTTGAGAAAACAACAGTGGACATAAATCATAGAATGAAGGTAATTCATAATGAAGGGAATCTATACTTTCATCACTTTAAATTTCAGCTCAAGATAGTACAGATAGTACAGTTTCCTAAATATGTAATATAGCTCAGGAAGAGATTACATGATTTATTCAGGAAATGCAGTGTTGAATGTTATTTCCTATTTATGCAGAAAATCATTATGAACTGTTAGAGTCCTCATTGTACTACTAAATCCATTTTTAGTGAGACCTTTTATATGTAGCTCAGTTGTAAGAATTCCCTTCCTACAGCAGCATGTAGGTGCCCCGTGGGATCCTAGGGCAGCTGGGACTAACCCTGGCTACAACATTCTGGGGTTAAGATTCTGGGGTAAACATAACATTCTGGCTGCTGGCTTCTCAGTTCAGCTGGCTGCATTCTCTCATGCACTACTCCAGCATACATATTACACATGTAGGAAAAGGAATTCCAGGTAGTGTCCACATATTTGTGCATATGCAAAGGAAAGGAGCAGTTATCTTTTGAAAACAAGAGAGTTGAAAAATATTGGAATAATTGCAATAGTAATAGTTAAGTATACCATATAATATATGATAACATCTAAGAACAGAATCAAAATGACTAAAAGACTTGTTAAGCAGCCTTTTCTTCATATGTAAAATCCATCTTTTTTTATCTGCAGAAATTCATCAGGGTGATTTTTTTTTTATGTACAGTAAAATATAAGAAAAAATAATATGGAAATTTCCCATTTCTTTCAAACCTAAAACATATAACGGTTTGGAGTTTAAAAAGCAGGGTACTACTTAATTTAAATCCTATTATGTATTTCTAAATTAGATAGTTAAGAATGTTCCCAAGGTTTCATTTTTAAAATGTCCTCCTTGATCACATCATCACAGCTGATCTCTTTAGCCTTTGTTTCCTTTCCTGTTTGAAATTTCAGAAAGCATTTGGAGCTGATATATGCCCTGTGGAGCTTTATTTGAGTTTTTTAAAGACGCATGAATTTAAAAGATCCAGTTGTGATATGATAATATAGAAGAAGAGTTAATGGCAAAAATAATTTTTGAGTTAAGTCAAGAAGAATAAGTGAAATTACTGCAGAAAAAGAGCATGTACATTTGTGAAATTCAGCTGTAAAGCACCATAGAATAATTATAAGATCTTTCTCACCCTTGGCTCACTGCTTAAACTGTGTGAAACTCTGTCATTTTGTGTACTATTTCTCTTTAACTTTATTTGAAGTTAAACAGCATGTATGGTATCTTTTCCTGTCAAGAAGAGTGACAGCTTCTATAATTCCCTTGTTTCACAGAGTATAAATATTCCAATGACTGTTTTGATGGCTACAGTCATTGAGTTTTACCATGTATATTTATTGATTGCCTTCTTCTGATAATTTATGGTCAGCTGCCAAGAAAAACTAAGCCTTGCAGTTAAAGATCGTTTTTAAGTTAGATTGAAAAAATAATGTTTCTAAATGTAAAACATGAGCAAAATAACACAGATTTTTACATTTAGTAATAGAATTGGATGGGGTTCTTTATAGTTGCCTTGGAAGTGGCTTTGGGGAAGCTGCATGCCATTAATTTACATAAAATTGGAAATTGCAAAAAAAGATGGAAATGGATATGAAAGTGTTGAAACATCTAGTTTCAGGCTGTATTAAATAGCTTGACTGGTTTGGTCAAGCTAGATCACATAGTTGTCCTCGTATCTGTCTTTAAAATGTATAGATACTTCTTTGTGGGAGGAATGTAAATTCCCTCATGATGGATATAAAATCTCCCTTTTATGCTAACATTTAAGTACGCACAAGTACATAGCTAGGAGCTAGCTAGTTAGAAACACTAAGCATACTTAGGAATCTATCTCTGGGAAAGTTTTATCATACTTCCATTCCTGATTTAGCTGACAGTAGTAGAAAGCATGAAGTGGTTTTGTCAATTGTTAATCTGTGGATAACAGATATAAAGAACAGAGATCATGCAGTTGCCTGTTTCTCAAATGAATGCAAAACATATAGTAATGGCAATGAAAGAAAGAAAATCATAGGCTATATTTTCACTCGCAGTGCAACTTCTTATAATGCAGTCAGTGTAATAAGTTGTCCTTTGTCTGTCCAAATTTAGTGAAATGATTGTGAGAGCTGTAGCCCTTTAGTGCTGTGCCGAGCGCACTGCATAGCTTTCTAATATTAAGCAAATTTTATTTCAGAAGCGTTTGACTATCAAGGCACAATCTTGTTAAGTGTAAAAGCCTATAATGAAATTGTACATTCATTTCAGCACAAAGATGAAAGTTTGCCTTCTTGTAGATAAATACATAAAATTGTTATCAGCCTTGCCAAGGGCAGCATTGTTATGCAATATTTTTCTTCAGTGTGTGGGCTGAAAGGGTGAGGTATTTTCAGCCTGTGGCCTGTCATATGGAGAATCAATAGAGTTCCTCTTCTGGAACGTATTTCCTTTTAGGAAGGCTATCGTGCTGGTGGAAATCTTTATTTATTTATTTTCCTGATTTATCCAGTAGTTTTGTTAATCACACTGTAAAGGGAATGGACCTGTAGCTTGACAGAAGGGAGAACCAGGATTTTCTCTGCAGTCTCTGCTCTTCGGCTGATTCGATTCTTCGGCAAGCTATGGCTTGCAAATGCTTTCCTTCATATATTGTACAGCACTTGCTTGCCTATTTTAACGTTTTTTACTAAAATTCTGCACCCACACCAGATTATATTTATTTTATTAAAAAACAAAACAATAATAATAATAATAATAAAAACAGAACAGTTCTGCTTTCTGCAGAGTATCTATGTTTACCTATCACAAAGTCAGCTAGATTAAGTCAATATTTCATACAAAAGCCCAGGGAACTTTTTTTCCACCCAGCCATCCTAATGGCTTGCCCCTTTATTTGGCTGAAGTGCTTTTAAATTGCATGACTTAATAGTATATGTCAGTGGTAATTATAGCATCTGCTAATTAGGGACAACTACTGAGTCATAAGTAGTTAGCCTTCAGTCAGTGGTTTTTTTTTTTTTTTTTTTTTTTCTTATTCCTGGGTGTGGGGATCTGCCTCTGAACTTTTAGTCTTACTGATTTCACAGGTCAGCTAAATCTCTTGATCCTACAGAATCAGTCAGACAGTTAAACTCCAGCTGATCATCAAGCTACCTAAGGTAGTTCTAATAGTGCTATTTTTATGTTAATTTGTGAGTGATCTATACTACATTACATGAAATTCTAAGGCTTACTGGTCTTATTTTTTACTTGATCATATTTTTAAAAATATTATTGCAAGTATGTCAGTATAACACAGTGGACAGAGTATGCCCAAGTATGTTAGAATACCAAACAGCCCTGTCAGTATGCCATGTAGGCATGAATTTTGCACATAAAGGGTTTAGTAGCACTTTGCACGTAAGTTGTATAACTTGTGACCAGCTGCTTCTGTGCGCGGTGCGTAACTGATGGGAACATATGGCTTTAATTAAGTAGCCTATTCTAGCTGATTTTTAGGCATCTATCCACATGGCATAAAATATTTGTTGAATCCAAGTCAACTTTCACAGCTGTCTCTTGAGATAAACTGATTGACTGACATGAGCTGCTTTTAAACACTCTGTCAGGTTAGTTCCCATAACCTCAAGAGATTCAGACAACGGGGATAAAAAAAAGACTCAGCTATATACATTAAAGCCCATTTGACAAGACCATATACACACATATATTTCATTCTGTGTGTACATATATATGTAATTATCATTTCAGCCTTTCTGTAACTATTGATGCTGGCAGACAGCAATGTAGAACCAAAATGATAAAGAAATCTCTATGTTTTTTGGATTCACATGTATTGTTTACAGTACCTCAGTATACCAAGTTTAACAACAATCTGAACTTCCACCATAAGGTGACATCATAGCAACTGTGCCATGAAAACGTATAACTATCGAAGTACAGGACTGATAACTGCAGTTTCACTTCACATAGAACTGACTGTTGTGAGCTAGTAGAAAAAAACACTAAGACAAATACAATACAATTCATGTTTTAAATAAACAGTAGTTCATTTGTTGAGTCAGTAAATGCATTGAACTGCAGCTGAATGAGTTTGCATGTGATACACATTGATCATGAGATGTATTTGCATGTGGAAATAATGTAAAACCAAGAATAGGAAATACTAAGAAATATTTGTACAGCTTATATAAGTGCAAGTGTATCCTCAGGTCTCGTGGAGCTGATCCATGCTGAAAGAGAAGATAGATAATCACAAGTGGTCTCAAATAATACACTGACCTTGACTTTTACGAAGGGTTTCAAGTGCAAAATTAAAGTCCCGCATTTTGTTGGAAGGATTGGGGAACACCTATATATTACGTATATATTATGCATTTAAACCACATCTCTAGGTTTGGGTTTCAAAAGGTCATATTTAATTTCACAATATCTGTAAAGTGAAACACAGGCCAAAGAAGATTATGAAAATAATTTTAGAAGACATGAAATTCTTATTGGGTAAATTAAACTCTTGGGAAACTGATTGAGTCTTATAATAGTTTCTGATTTACTGATTTTCTGTAGTATAGTGGTGATGGCAAGATCCCAAAACTGACAAGTACTGTGAGGAAAGGGTGAGAGCACTCTAAATGCCAAGTTTGTAGCTCTGTAATTAGTAAGCTGCCTCTGGTCTCTATGAACATATGAAAGTAAACTAAAGATTGTGAATTTGATAAGATGTGCAAGTAGGGAACATTTCTTGTTGTCCATGACATATATCCATGCTTGAGCTATGACCCATAGCTTGTAATACTCTTGAAAATATTGTGGCCAGCCATGTTATTTAAGCCATAAGAAATAGGCTTAGTCAGAAGATAGAAGTGAAAGATACCTTTCTTGACACATGTACATTGAATAGTAACATAAGCGAGATTGAAAGAAAATATAGGTGAGCAGCCTTTAAAAAAAGAAATAAAAGAGTATAACCTGCAAAGCCCTCAAGGTTAAGTCATTCTTATGAATTAGGGGGGCACTAATTTGTCTATATTTCCTACTGCTGTAGCAGTTAGAAAGGAACTTCAGTATGAAAAGTAGTCTTGAAAAGTTATTTATTATTGTATTCTCCTTATTTTTTAATGAATTTTGAATATAAATATCAAGGTTTTACTACTTGCTTTTGCTAACTTACAATTGTTTCCACCTTTATGCTTATCTAGTATTTACTGTAAAATTTGGTGAAAACAGATTTGGGAAAGCAGATTTAATCAGAGCTAACAAACCCAAAGGAATGATGTTTTAGATAAGCTCTTTCCATGCCTCCTGTTCAGGAGTAGTATGACAAGAAATGACCTTTTATACTGTGTTTGTGCAGCTCATTGCGCTACAAATGATAGCAACAATTCTTAAATGCTATGATAATGCAAATAAAAAATAATGTTTTTCTGGAACAGGGCAAGAAGAGAAACATTCTCAGAGGGAATCACAGTGTATTCAGCCACAAAGTATTTTGGTAGGGCAAGTAACACTACTTTCTGTGTCCATATCAGGAATTTTAACTAAAGAAAATTAATCTTTTCAAATTAATCTGTATGCCAGTAGGCCCAGCAGCTTGGTGACACAAAGAGTCTGACTGCTTTGTTCAGGGCTTTTCTAACTATTTTAGAGACTAATTTGGATAATATATATCTGCAAACCTTATGGTTCTGTCGTTAGTAACTAGTAATCTGTGGTGTTTGGAAACCATGGCAGCAGGATATGATGATGTCCATGACAAAATGAGTGTGTATCAAGGTGACACTAATAGTACATAATAAACTAAAGGCTGTTGTTTTCTTTTTTTAGAGGTGTTTAACTAATAGTGAAACCACATATTAGAAATATTTTTTAACTCTGAATTGCTGAATTTGACTTGTGGGCTCTGCCTAGTTTCAAGGGTGAGTGTATGACGGGTGATGTGTTTTAGAAAATCAAATTAAAAATCAGTATGTCACAATAAGAAAAATTCTTTACAAAGTATCAATTTTCATTCAAATTAACCTGCTGTTTTTTAAAGCAGTGAATTGTAGTGCTAGCTCACCCCACATAGCAAAGAAGACGGTTTTTAACAACATATAAAAGTGATTTTAAACATTTCTCAAAGCCCATTCTACACTGTGAATTCCTGAGAAATATCCCTGTATGCCTGTATCTGTGATTATTTTGGTGTGTGTGTATTTTGCTCTCTCTGTCTGAGACAGTTCCAGTTACTGTAGCTGAAGAATTCCTGATACAGAGGAAATTAAACAGTATCAGACCTTAGAGAAGTCACTTAAAGAAACAGCAATTGCCAGATTATCAAGAGGTCGGGAGAATCAGTATCTCCTTATATAACTATTTTCTGAATTGTTACTACCTTATCTTGATCATGTTTATGACTATCTAATCTACGATTCACTTGTTTATTCATTGGATTGTCAGTCATGAATTTCCATTTATAGTGATGGGTCTGAAAAATTTTTATTTCAAACATAGTAAGGATTGATTATGTTGGCTTAGGGTAAAAGAATTGTGCTGGAAATATGTATATACACATATGTATATATTTATTCATTTATTAACCTAACCAAGAATTTTTAGTAGTTCGTTATTATATGTTTTCTAGTACATTAGCAAGTAAGAAAATTATTAAAAAGAAATACATGCAGTTGTCCTAAATGGAATACAACAAAATATTGCCAAGTGATTTTTGGTATAGCTATCACCCCTATATTCTGTTATTTATTAATAATTGGGAAAAGAGAACTAGAAATGCTTTTGTAAAGTGCTGAGTAGACCCTTCTGAAGAGGCTTTCAGGAAGATATATGAATTCTACATTCATTTGAGCACTGTTGAACTTTGACAGTGTTCATACATGAGTAATCTGTATCCACAGTTACAATATGAATGCAGGTAGCAATGATTTGCCACTCTTTATTTGTTTTCAAATTGTCCAGTTAAGGAGTCCTTTCATTTACAAACTCAGATATGATCTGGAGGATCAGATGCGAAGGAGACTGAAGGAAGAAAATAAATGCAGAGAAATACAGCGTAATTATGTGTTTCTTTGGAAGTGAGGTAAATTTTGAAACCTTAATCTACTCTGATTCAGTGGTTGAATTACTACAGCAGGAAATGTAAGTTAATGTTTCTCTCTTTGCCTTACTGGCTTTTTTTTTTTGAGCAAGTAATCATTACTTTTTTTCTCTTGAACTTTCTATTTGTATTACTTATCTCAGTGCTTTAAAAAAAATTAAATTGATTAAGAGTCTAAATTAGCAATACTCATCTAGTAGGTTAGAGTGCAAACACATATGCTTTTACCCAGTGTAAAAAAAAAGCCTTTGGTAGCTGCTAGGATTGATTGGTTGATATAAATAACTATTCTGTAATCTCCAGTAGCCCGATAAGGTTTTACTACACAGCATTTTACTGTGGATATTTCGTATGATTTAGCATTTAATAAATTGAACTTTTAGTCATGTTTAAAACAGAAGCAAGAGTAATTTGTATGCATTTGCTACTGATTGTAAATTATAAATCTGTGGGATTGAGTTCAAATTTCTAATTGGTGGGAAAAAAATCAGTAATTAACTGGGAGGACAGAAACGATTTCCTATCAAAGCTGTCTTCCACTGAGAATTCTACTAAAGCTGCTCACGATTATAAGGGTTATGATACATGGAAACACTATAATTTGTATATAAATGTCAGCATGGTATAATCTGATTATAAAATACTTTTGGAAATTGGAACGTTCTGATTGGGTAAAAGAGTTGAAAGCATAACTATCTGCTTAGACCTGTTTAACCCTATCAATCTCCACAAGATTAGTTTGCCTTGAGAAGCAGGGGAGATGTTACAGAGGGTTATAGGCAGTAGGAAGAATGCAAAGAAAAAAAATTCTCTGTAGTTTTATTCTGTTCCTGCAGGGGAACTGTTAACTTTATGGCCCAGCAATATCCACATGCTGTTTTTCATTTATTTTTCAAAAACTGTATTATTGACCACTAGATTTTCCTGATTTCCATCATTTTCTACAATGGACAAGTGTAGGGATAAACAAAATCTATAAAGAATAAGTGAAAAGATATAGAATTGAAGATTTATGTAAATCTGCCATATTTGTAGATGGAAAAGAATAAGATCCTGCTCAGGTTGGTAGGGAAATAGTTCTTCTGTTTGCTTTTGATGGTGGGAAGTGAGGGTGGAAGGTGAAGAAAATAATTGCTTATCTGATTCAAACAGAAGTCTGCAAAGATGTTTGAATTTATACAAATCTGTTGGAGCAGTTCAAAAGTGTCTGGAGTACTACTCTTGCATAAAAAATAACTTGTGTCCCTCTACTCTATAGATACTCATTTTTAGTACTATTATTTTATTCATATTAAGCTGTTTTGTAAACTACTTCATTTTTTTTTTTATTAGATTGATAAGAAAACATAACTGCTTAAGTTTATCATTTAAGTCATTGAGGGTGACAGAGCCCTGGAACAGGCTGCCCAGAGAGGCTGTGGAGTCTCCTTTTCTGGAGATCTTCCAAACCCACCTGGATGCCACCCTGTGCCCCGTGCTTTGGGTGTCCCTGCTGGAGCAGGGGGTTGGACTAGATGATCCCTAGATGTCCCTTCCAAACTTAATTCTGTGAAGTCAGTGATCTGTACCGAGCTGGTCTTCTACAGACAAATGAAGTAATGATTTTGAACTGTAACAAATTTGAGAAGTTTCAAACATTTAATTTTTCTATATTATTATAGATGTAGGATTGTAATGCATTTAGATGCTACTTTCTTGTATTTTTGTGCTCTTTTGCACTAAAACTTCAATGAAGGATTAATTGCTAATGGAACTACTAGTTCACATATCCAAATCCATTGCAAGAGGGAGTGTAAGATTTTGAACCCTTGATTGTACTTTCTTGTGCTTGCAATGTTTCGCCTTCAGTCTTGCCCAAACTCTGTGAACAAAATATATTGTTATCATGCTTAGATAATGCTAATGTTATCATGCTAGACTAATGCTTAGGTGAAGGAGTAGTCTTCAAAAGTATTAGTCTTCAAAACCAGCAAATTAGTGTGGAGGAGTATTATATATAAATATGTTTGCCACTTAATAGCATGCATAAGATGGGGACTTCGGAGCAACTGTAATTAGTTATCCTGTCTTCCAAAGCTACTGAATAGTCAAAACACTGTGGAGGTGACAGAATCTGTGATAAGCATCGGTAAACCGTCCTATTTTTAAACATCTTTTCTTAGCAGGTCTTTATAGAGCAACAGTTAATGGCAGCCTAGGGAAAAGAACATGTGCTATTCAGAGAGTTGACAAAGGTTCTCAGAATTCATACTGAAAGAAAGATTCAGTATTGGATTTCATTATTACTGTTTATTTAGGAAAGATGCTGTTGGGCTGCACAAACATAGAAAGCAATTATACGGTGTACTGAAACCCCTATGTTTATTTTCTTGCCCCTTCACAAAATATACTTGAGACGCAGGACTTGGGTGTGGTATTAAAGAAAAATGCAGGCAAGTCTGCTTTGAGCTGCTATTTTTTTTTAATTAGATATATTAGTATAAATAGCAAAGGAAGCAATGAATAGTTAATTTAGGTTAGTAGAAAATACTTTCCATTATTAGCGGTACTTGACTGGTCAAGTGCACCCAAATAAAGGATGAGGTTCAACACAGACTCAGTCTCTGATGGGCATGTGAGTTTGGACTCTGTGCCAAAAACAGAGCTACAGAGTGCTACAAGGTTTTGGATGGTTGGATGTCTAAGGAACCTTTCTCGGATCTCTTGCTGTGTCATTCACTAGGATCTTTCACTACTCTCTTTTGGCATGCTCTTGCTAAAGGTAGGAGGAATTATACTGTCCGCCTCATCACTCTGAGGAATCTGGGTGTACAGAGAGAGCTTGAATAGACAGCAGGAACATATGAGTGGACAAGAGCAAACAGTACTAAAGCAATATGAGAAGATCTATTAGAGAAGGAAGAGTCCGAATCACAGATGTAGGATATAACAATAAGTAGGACAGAAAGGTTTAGTTTCTAACTAACCATACTGTATCACCTTCAGCTATGTAGACCAGAGGGTCTGTGTAGGGTTACATCAGCTAAATGAGTGTTTGTACCATTTTGAATGTCTTAACATTTTATTTTTCTCTGTACATTCTTCAACAGGAGATAAACATATGGGGTTTTATCTCTTGAGCTTCCAAACATATTTTTTGAAGCAGAGTTGCCATGTCGTGTGGGCAAGTATTCACTGAATAAATGGAGTTTACGGTGTTGTTTATTTATACACTTTTATATGTCTCTCTTTACAGTAGAAATAGTTGCAAAGGCATATAATTTCACAGTATGTTGTGAAATCAGAAAATAGTACTCCCATTTTAAAGAACTGAGGGACAGAGAACAAGAATTTAAAAGCACTGAAATCTTCATAAAATAATGTTCTTTAGAGATTTGTTCAAATAAACACAGATACAATTAGACAATGGTCTAGAAAAAAACTTAATCTTGATTATTATATTAGCATTTTGCAGATAGTCTTCCAATTTAGAGTTATGTATTTAATTGTACTTTTTTTTTTTTTTGAAACTGCTGTGCTCTCTGGGAGTTTTGCAGATGGAGAAGACTAATGTACTCTTCTGTTAATTTCTAGACTGAGTTCAAACTGACATTTCAGTTCAGTTGATTTTTTCCAACTGGTTGTATTCTCTTCTGTGTGTATTAGATGTCTTTAGCAAGACTATTATTGCATGAACACACTATTTTAATTATTAGTATAGGATTTTTGTGATATTATGTGAATTGATCGAAAGTGCACTAAAAAAATCATTTTTTCAGCCTTGCTACTAGTAATATAGTTGGGTGTGAAATTCTTGGAGAAAATACTTTTGGTAGATTTTTTAAAGAAATAAAATATATTAAATGCAAGTACTGAGGTTTTCAAAGAAGCTAAAAGAATAATATGTAAGACAAATCATCTTAAAGTCATTTGAGACAGTGCACATCCATTTGAATTTTATGGATGATAAGCTCTTCAGAGTTTCTTCATCTGAACAACTCCTCATTGGGTTAAAACTCTACTGTATTTATATTAAACAACAGAGTTTAATCAATTAGGATGATATTGGAATAATTTTCCCAAAACTTAGATACATTTTTGTAGAAAAATTGAAGAACTCAAAATAAAATTATATTATCTCTGACTGTGAACAATCAATTAAACAAAGAAAGTCATTGTAGGAAATTTAGTGTAATCATAAGTAATAACTCTTATGCCTGATACGAATGAGAAAAATTAACTTTTACTTTTAATTAAATATAATGCCAAAAGGTATTCAAGCCATTCTGACATATGTAGAAGATAGAATAATAAAGTACAGGGCCAGTCTTAATCACTTGGCATTATTAAACATTAATATACTGTCATTAACAGTACCTGTTATAATCCATGTCATTTTGTGCCTTGCAAGAGAAGCACTCATCTCCTTTCAAATACTAATCACAAAAGCAGATGCCTAAGATACTTGAATAACCCTTTTATTGCCATGATTGCACATGTGTTTCCAGAGGCAGTCAGGGAAGTGTCAGTGAGACAGATTGTAAAAAACATATTGTATTTTAGCTGTAGTATTAAGTACTTCTCTAATTATATGGTAGAACAATTCATATGGTAGATTCATTTCACAAGTAAATTTTATTTGATATTTGCAAAGGTCCTTGGAAATGTGATGACTGGAAGTCCTAGAAGAGATCCTGTACTTTGGCCCTAGAGAAGTGGTTGCAATGTGCTGCCACATTTCCAGCAATGAACTGGAACTGATGCACTGCTTTTGTTAAGTGAATTCTTGGAATGAAGCTAGTAGATATTGTAAAATTACCGAGTCATTATGAATAAAATGGGTCACTATGCAAGAGAGCTCTGATAAAGAAGGAGCTCTTATGCGTGACTTCTTATTCAAACTGTAACATCTTTTCCCTATATACAGAATATGACAGAATAGTATTTTTTCCTATCTTTTTTTCCTTTGAGATATCAAATTTACTATTAAATTTTACTGTACCTCTATGGGTAAGTATGTAATGGTTCCTATTTTATGTTTGGGTAAAGCTAGATTCAAAAAAGGGAAAGTGTTCAGTCAAATGAAGTGTGGTCTCAACCATTACTAAAGCAGTACCTAAATTTCCTACAGTAAGAATTTTAATGATTGAATATTCACGTTACTATCTCCTACTGCCGTCTAATAGGCTCATAGCTAAAAAGACAGACTTCACAGATAAATATCATCTTGACACTTTCAGGGTCACTGTGTCAGCAACATGGGAAATAGAGAATGCTATTTTTCATTTATGTCTTAATGGTAATGTGTTTATGCATGCTTATTTCAGACTAATTGTAATAATACACTTATAATTACAGAAGTGTGTGAATTACTTGGATTTACTTGGTTTCCGTGTAGGTGGCTTGACCAGGGTCGCAAAGATACACTGGTAATCTTTAACTCTCAGAAGGTACTAAATGACTGTAAAACATCTCATAGTTCACTGTAAATGCATCTTGTATTTAAATATATAAGTTTATGATCCACTTTTGGTAGAAGCTTCTGCTTTAGTCTTAAGATTTAAAAAGAAAATAACAAAAGTATTGCCAAGCGCAATACAGAAGCATGGATTGCTCAAAGACATTGTGTTAAAATGAAATCATCATTTAGATATAACTAGGCCTTGATGAAGGTGAACCAGTGCTAATTGTAAGCTATATGGCACAGCTGTGCTGGTCATAGGTTACAAACAGGCTGCCTGGAGAATTATATATAGAAATATGAAAGCATTTTAAAATTCTTCTACACTATCCTCCATAGGTGGACAGTCTCTAGAAGAAAAACTAATGAGGTAAAGATGATTTCTGTTCCTCCTGTAGACTTAGTTAATTCTGCTTTAGGTTATTAGGTGTTCAGTGGGCACATCCATGGTCTTATGTTGAAAACAAGAAGACCCTCTGCCTTTAGATGAGCAAAGGAGATATTACTCTGGGATAGAACTCCATTGCTGTTTTCTATCTAGAACCACCTTTGCAGCTTCATTGATTTTGAACGCATTTTCCTAAAGATATAACTGTATATGAGCGTGTTGTCTATCTGAGTGACTGTCAGGCTAATTCCAGTCAAGTTAGAAAGAAACACAAAGATCTTGGAAATTTGTGAAATTCAGTAATTGGAGAGGCTGCCTTTGAAAGAAAGTAGGCAGAATTCTGCTGTCAAACAATCTAATTCTTAGTATCTAGTGTATTAATTATCATGTGTTTAGTTTTGCAGTATTTGTAAGTTGTACAATTTCTTGAGCAGTGGAGTTGTCTCAGGAATTAGAGCTATGTAAGCATAATGCACTGTGAACATAGATAGATAAGAAATCAGATTCTATAAGTTCTGCTGCTTGCAAAATGATTTCTTAAAGCACATTCATCTATATAATTTTTCACCTGATTTATTGAACATACCATTGGCATATTAGTTCTCATCTGAAGAATATTTTTCATTTATATCTTAAATGTTTTTAACTTTCTAGAAGACATCATGACTTTCAGGAATAAATAGATCAAATCTAGGAGAAATCTGCCTCTTCTTGAATACCTGAGTCATATTATGCAAACATGTTTTTTTTTTTTTCAGTTGTCCTATACAAACAAAAAAAAAAGGAAAGATTTTTACTTTCTTCGATATGATAAATATTATAATGGTGGGATGGATGCCATAATTAAATATTCATCCTCCTGTTCAACACCCAAGAGCCATGTATTAAGCCTGAAGGTTCTTAGTTCCCTTTTTGGTGTTTGTTTAGTTTAACAGTCCAAACAATAATCTAGGTTTCTGGTGCATTTACTAAATTAAGTTTCTTTTTCTAGTTAGAGTGGAAAGAAAAAGTTTAAATGACTGTGCCTGTATGTGCACATGTACATATTGTTTTTCACTTGAAAACTTTACTAACATAATTTAAAAGAGTGATAAGAAGCATACATTTTAACTGAACTGCAACAACAACAAAAAATATAATTGTGGGAGAAAAAGGGGAGTTGTGGAACTGACTGTTCAGGTAATTTTTTTATATGCTATTGGTAAAAAATATATGTTTGTGTAGGCTTCATCTTTGCTAATTTGCCTTCTCAACGGTTTTACAGACAATCCTTTTAAAAGTAGAGAGGGTTCTCTCTGTAAGAATAAAAACATAATTATTTATGCAGGACATATTGAAAAAGCAAAGAGCTGATGCTGATTTTGAAAGTTCTTGTCGATTAAAGCTTTGATTGGAACTGCAACTTCTTTATATATATATATATATACATATATATATATATGTATGTATCTCCTTTTGTCTTCCAAGCAAATTGCTCACTTTTAGAATACACAAATAAAACAGTAGACAACTTCTCATGGTAAACTATAATCACATAGCTTTGCCATAGTTGAAGAAGTTACGTGTTATGTAAGCTAAAAGATCTAGTTATCTTTGGATGGATGCTGATATAGAATCCAGTATTGTTTCATGAAATTAAAGTTTACTCATCAGAAGATCTACTCGGAAAAATAAATGAACTTTTTCAATGAACTTATAGAATCCACAAGTATGGATCTTTATTTTGGTCCAACTTTCAAAAAGATAAAAACACTAAGTTAAATTACTAGTTTATATCTTGTGGATGTAAGTTTACTAAAAGGGAACACTCTTAAGAAAAGCAAAATTTGTTATTTGCAAACATTGATTTTGAATTTTAAGTTACAAGATTTTGCTTCAAAATCCTGGTTCTAAAATCCTCTTCAACCAAATAGAGAGCAAAAACATTTCTGTATTAACTTTACTTTTTTAAGGAACTTTCTTTACAATCAAACCCAGCCAATTCTGCTTTAACTACTAAACATGTGTATATATAACAAAAAAATAACTCATATAACACATATATGTACATATAACAAAATTCTATCTCTTGGAGGATAAGAACTAGTCACTCAAATTACATGGAAAATAAAGTAACTAATGACCACACAGATATGATAATTTGGTTTTAGGTGGTTTATAAGCAGAAAATGAGTTCATACTGTTGAATGAATAGCCAGTTAGGAATTATTAGCTATGCTGAATGAAAATTGCCAAATAAAAATTGCCAAAGCAAAATCATTGGTTTGAGTCTTCAGTGGTGACTGAGACACACTCATAAAAGTGCCAGGGAAAGCTGAATCTGAGCTGATTTTTTTTACAGGGTTTTGGGGATAGATAAGATTTGTAAAGCCCAGTTTGTTGCAAGCAGCCATGTGCTGGATTGTGGTGCCTTTGAATCATTCCCATGGATCTCCAGAGGAGCACACTTTGTTCTTTATTTCTTGGGAACAGTTGCCTAATCCGGGCACAAGAAGGAAGAGGAGAGTGTGGAGACGATGTACCCAGGCGTTCTCTGCAGCACAGACATTCCCTTACCCAGAGGCTAAGGCCAGATCTAACAGATCTTTGGCTCTGGGTATCACCACAGCAGTGATCAACAGGTAGAAATGGGTCTGGGAAACTGGGCCCCTTTTTTGTAGCTATCTCTTTTCTGTAGGTGTTCACTGAAGTGATGAAGAAATGAGTTTGTCTTGCAAGTCAGCTATCTGCTGTTTTCAGCTCCAGCAAATTTTTTTTTTTTTTTGAATTAATTCGTTACAGAGCTGGATTATTGATGACAATTCTTTATAAACATGAGCTTGTAAGATCAGGATGGACAACTGTTTAGACCTTCATGGCTGGGAATCATGCCATTACTACCCACAGTCGATGCACATACATGGCTATTTGGCTGTGTATCTCCTGCCATCTGTTGAGATGGCATTTTGCCTGCTCACAAATTGGTTAGACCTGTGCCAAGAGCAATTGCTCTAGATGGTTACACTGCAAAACACTGCAAGTGGCTCCTTTTTTGTACGAAGTCTCTCTCTTTTGAACACCACATTAACACTTTGTTACTTCCTACAGACATACCTGTATACTGAAGAAATTAGAAATAGAAAAGGACTCTTGTGCTTACTAAAAGGCATCCTTTCTGAATATTAAGATGAGAAAATAATTACAGCTCATTTAAATTAAAATTTCTTCTATTTATTATTATGCATTTGAAAAAAAATTCTTTTTGGAGTGGTAAAAGCTAATTCAAAATTCACTGAAGGTAATAGGAATATTTGTACTGATATAAGTGGATATTGGGTTGGAGCTGTAAATGCTCCTAAATAGTCTACTTGCCAGTGCCTCCCTTTCGTGGATAAAACAAGATCAACTGACCGTTATTGGTTCCAGAAACCATTCATTGGTTTCTGGTATAAATTTCTGGGAGAAATACTGAGTTACAGAGAATTTGCTTTCCTAGATCAGTTATTTAAATGCAGCTGAGAGATACAGTAACCAAAAGTTATTACCAAGTGACATTTATACAGCTTATGGAATAATTCTGCTTAGTCCTTTCTATTGAATAGACAACCATGTCATACAGTTGGCACATTTGTTGACAGCCTCAACTGTGATCCATGGAAGTGAACTTATTGCTTGCCAGCAGAAGTAGCCTCTCTAGGTAAAAGCCAAAGGATATTGGCACAGAAACTTGAGCTCCATGGATAAATATAGGACTTTATGCTGAAAATGTTGTCATCCTGCCAACTTTCGTAGCCACTAAAACAATTTTAAAATCAAAACTAAAATAATATTTTTGGTTCTAGCAGGCTCTACAATGGAGAGTTCAGTTTAGAATTTAGAGAATGTGCAAGTTTAAAGGAGTTACTTTCCTATTTCTCTTTGAGAGTAATGAACTGTAGGAGTATTGCTGTGTTCTCTCTATGAACTTTTTGCTTTGCATGAATGTCACTGTTCACTCTGGGCATGCTTAGTTGAATCAGGATGATATCATTTATGTGGGTGAGTTTCCATATATTGGTTTGTGGGAAGTATGATATTTTGCTGATTCTAATCTGGAGGTTTTGCCAAAACCCTTATTCTGAGTTTCACATAAGTAGTACTGATCAGCTTTTGCTTGCTAGAGAAAACCCAACTGAAAAGAGGTGGGCAAGCCTTAGGAAGGAAAGTAAAGAGATCAAAAGTCAGAACTATTTGGATTGCAGGGTGAGGTTTGCCTATAATTTGGGGGGTTTGTTGTTGTTGTTTTTTCTGTTGTTTCTATAAAATCACTATTATGCCAGTCTTAAGATATTACCTCTTTAAGTTGGTTAAGTTAGTTATATATCTTATATTGTGCAGTCCTTATTTTTGGAACTATCTCATAATATGATGAGATAACCAACTGAAAATCTGCAAAAATAAAATAATAACTAAAAAACCTGCATTAATTATACAGAGGCTCAGATGTTTGACTACTGTTGTTTCTCACTCAGTTTTCACTAGTGCAGCAATGGAATTTTGGTCCCAAAAATTAAAAGTTTGATTCCATTGCTTCTAGCAGTTGAAATTTGCCTAAGGCAAAACCTACATTGCTTTTGAAGAATGTAGAGAATACTTCAAAAAGTCCATCACTGAACATTCACCCATGGCTAATACAAGTTTTTTAGCAGAGAGAGAATACAAAATCTATCAGGACGACCAAAAAATATATATATCAATAAAGATTTTGTAAAAATCTAAACATTTTGAGGGGTATCTATTTATTCACAGGAAATATACTTACCACTGAAATTTATTTTGTCCACTTTGAAAGTTTTTATACTAAAAAGACATATTTTATATCAAGTTGTATTTCCATAATAGAAAATTGTCCTCTTGTGGAAATGGTGAAATTTTACCATTTTATAAGTAGCATAAACACACCAGCAAATTTCATGGGCAAAGCAAAGCATAAATCCTCCCTAGCCAACCGTGCACCGCATTCTAAATTGAAAGTTGGACATAGCTGAATACTTAGTGACCTTTTAGCTGAGGCATTCTGAAGTAATCTGAATAGCAGTATTCTTCAAAAATCCCTGAAACATTGGGAACTGAGTTGTTCTACTTCCATGCAAATGAATGAGAATTTTCCTTTCAGTTCACTGGGAGGAGGAATGGACATTTCTTGAGTTGACCAGCACAAAGTAACATTTATAGGCAGAAAAAGGAGAGATTTTTTTTCATCTCCAACAAGTTCATTTTTAAAAGGCACTTTGCTGTAACCATGTAAACCTATGTAAGCCTACAGTTTGTTAACACTGAACTTTAATGAGTCCTGATAAGAAGCCAGTCAGTGGATATCCATTTAGCTGGTGATGATCTGAACTCCAGCTGATTGTCCTAGCAGCTGTGTGACTTCATTACCATTAGAAAGGCATACAGCCAAGCCAGCTGGAATCCAAAGAGGCTACTCAATGCACATAGCATGTCAGTTTGGGGGCTTACGTATCAGAATTACAAAAGACGCCTATCAAAAAGAAATACAAAATAGATTTTTTTTTTTAATACTTGCTTTAAATGCTAACCTATAAAATAATTATTGTACTACATGAAGGCTACTTTGTCAAATACTTTTTTTTTTCTGTATTACTGTGTTAATGCTGTATACACATCTTCTTTAGGTAGTGAAACCTAGATAAAAAATTTCATTTTAGGTTACAAACATAACCTAATGTTATAATTTAGTATTTCTTAGTTAATAAAATGTCATTTTGTTGAATTTTGTATTAATGCTTTTGAGAATATGTTGCCAATTAATTTACTCAGGAAGTATTACTTTGTTTGCCCTGTTATATTTTTCCTCAAGGAAGACATTTTGATGGGAAGAATATAATTTTGGCAGCAAGAAGCAAGATACTGGACTAGATAAGAGTTCTTCTATAAACTCAGCCCATCTCTTTGAAAGAACAGATAAGAGTACCTATTTTGCAAGAGAGGATTCTGATCTATGACTGAGAGAGTTGGGAAACTCTACTGAAGACTCCAGTGAATAGAAGTGCTGTGACCCAATGTGCTGGACACATAAACCAATGCAAGTTTGGAGCCTCACTTTGTGGTTTGGATTCTAACTCTGGGCAAGGCATGTAAAAGCTAGGTATTGTGAGACTTTTCCTAGGTTTCTAAATGGAAACAATATTTCAGAGATTTTTAAAGCAAAATTTTTGTATGAAGACAAAAATCATCATGCACAGACATTTAAAAATTATTATCAGTTTATCTTCAGTTTATGATTAAGGCTCATAACATTGTCCTTACCGTGTCTGTTCTTAGACTTTTTAGATGAACTTAGATTTTTTTTTTTTTTTTGCAGACAGAGTAAAACTCAAATCTTTTCAAATATGTTTCTTTGATCTACTATGCACAGTAGTAGTTGTGAAGTGGAAGAAAAATTTCTATAATATTATCAGGGGAAAAAAATGTAGAAGAACAGGCCCAATTCAGTGCTTCAGTTCAACCTACACCATATTCATAAGAAACTTGCTTTCCAAAGGGTTATAGAAAGCATATGCATCAGTCCATTCCTAGTCAGGAAACCACTTAAGCATGTGCTCAACTCTAAGCTTGTGCTTGACCCTGCTGATGTTTTAGTCTAGGCTTAAGTGCTTTTTTTTTTTTTTTTGTAAATTGGGCCTTAACTGAGGATATACTTGAATGATTAAAACATTTCTTCATCAATATAATCATTTGTACATCATTTTTTTTCAGAATAAGAATTTGACAATGAGACTCTGAACCAAATGAAGGAGCAAAGCACTTCTCAAGAGAACATTTTCATGCCAAAAAAAACATAATCTGTTTTAGAGTAGTAAACTGATCCTCACAGGAAATAAATGATTTATGTCATGAAAAGTTAGCTTTTACTCATATATAATTTCATCTAAAATAGGAGTAAAATTGCACAGGGAGGTAAATCTGAACTCAAACCTTTACACAAAACTGAATGATAGTACAGCTGGCAGAATTTTTTAAGGTAGATGTACCTGAAGATCTTATATTTCTTCTGTGTCTATGATAATTTTAAAAAGATTCTTATGTAAATAGTCTAAGTAAATGCCATTACTTTGTATTAGAAATTTTTATGCTGTTTCTGAAATGCCTTGCAAGCTGATTGATAGTAGACATTAAAAGAATTCATTGGACATTGCAGTTGATAGTAGAGACACTATAATTCTTAAAGTGAAGTTAGAAAAATGCTGTTTCAGAAGGGAAAAAAAATCCCAAGGCATTAGGTTAAATATTAATTTGAATGTCTGCAATAATGGGTACATACGCTATTTAAGGAAGTCATTATTCCACTGTGTAGTCAACAAGAGTATTGATTAGAATTAATTCACTACAAAAAGTCTCCAATCATTTTTAACATAAGTTTTTCCTCTTTAACAGTACCATGAAGCTTGTCTTTTTCGTGGTCAATTTAGCAACAAATTTGCAATTAATCATTTGCTGATTGCAATGAATGGTCTGTCGATAATATGCAGCTTACATTGCTAAAAGGGTTATACAGAGCTTTATTGTTTTCCTTTTGTCTTGGGAACACTTTGTCTAGCTGTGTTTCCTCGAATGGATTTTGAATAGATGTTTTGAAGTAACCATGCCAGTTTTTAAAGAGACACCATGGACTGCATTGAGAGTGTTAATCAAGATATGCCCTAACTTTCTTCTGGCATTACAGTATTTGGACATCTGTTCTGACTCCTTATATGTGAAATAGGACACATCATTGGCTTAAATGAAGGGTTTCATTATCTTAAATGTCATAACATTTGTTTGAATTACTTTATGTAGATTTTAAATACTGAAATTGTAATCTTCATTTTTTATAGATTTCATTGTCCTTTCAAAAGACTATAAAAATGGAAGCCTTTTAAAAATTCCATCTATAATTCAGAAAACATAATTTAGAATTTGTACAATAACAGTGAAATTGCTGAGGTGATACTTGAACAATTTCCAACAGTGTAAGTATTTTTACTGAAAGAAAATTAAGGGCAAAATTAAACAGAAACATGTTTTGGTCACAAATAATGTATAAATAAAAGCCATTAATAAATGTCCCCGTAGGGACTGTTGGCATGGATTCATCTCTTTTGAAAGTCATGGCAGCTTGAACTGCAACTTTCATTTTGTCTACCTATCAGAAGCAAATGTCCAGTGTGTTACAAGTTGTCCTTTAAGGAAGGTTTCAGCAGTATATTTCAGTATATTACTCTGAATTGCATGTACATACTGGAAACTAAAAAGATTTAGATCTAAACATGGATTACACTGAACTTTGAATTACATTGTTTATTTGGAAGTTTGGGGGGGGGGGGTTTTGATTATTTTAACTGGCAAAACTCAACAATTTGTAAAATGAGAATTTAGCAAATTTACATTGTCCTTACTTTACATTGTCCTTACACCAAATAGTTATAGCCATTAAAATGTTCTTACTCATGCCTAGCTTTTAGTGGGATATGAGTATGATATTTATGCTTGAGCATGCTTGAGTAAAATTAACTACATTTGTCGTCACTGTAATTACAGAGATAACTTTATTACAAACATAGCAAAATAGATGCCTTCTTATTGTGCAGATATTTGGGAATACTAGTTTGTCATTTAGTATTGATTACATTATTTAACTACCTGATCATCTGAGGCAAACAGTGCTTTACAGACTTTTTACAAACAAAACTTCTGTGATTTGCAAGCACTCAAAAAAAGCCCTAGGACCCTACTGCATTTTTAAGGTCAAAAGTTGAAGGCCGATTTGAATAAACTTTCATTAAGTCCAAAAATTCACTTAGAATTTCTGACTCATGAGGCAAATTGAGTTATTGTTGTTTACAGAACAACAATATGATTTTCCATATATAAAAATATGTGTAAAAATAACTATCTATCCGGCCTGGAGTTCAAAAAACCTATTCCATTCAAATTGTTCACAATGGAATTTAGCGGACCTGATTTTGGACATGTGCTGTCGTGATCTGCGGATTTGATCTGAGGAGCTGAAAACACTGTATCAGAAGATTTTAAAAATCACAAAGATTTCTAGTCATATGTTAAGGCAGATATACATGCAGATAAATGTGTAATTTTCCATTTTTCCATAAGGGGTCAGGTATAAGTGGTCACATGTTCCGTGGCTCACTACAAACTACGGACCCTATTTTAAAAGCTGCAGGCTTCAGAGAGGAAAGAAATAGAAGCATTTCTTGTCTGACTGTGTTTTTTTCCACCTCTGCACGCAGTTTACTGCCCCCTCAGTTTGATGGTACAGTCATTTATAGAGTTACTCAACGAAGCAGATAATTATTTTGTGGAATTACTCCCTAATATTTGGTGTGAATGACTTGATCTTATTAGCCTATTGGAAAATCTCATCTGCGTTGGAAATGTAAATGAGGCTTGAGGAAAGGGTTTGTATGCAGATAACTTAATAGAATCCTCCCAAACAATTTGAGGCTGAGAATAGGATACTGGCATAACACATTCAAAGCTACCATGAAAGCCTTAAGTTGCTAGAACAACCATGACGCACTGAGCCTGTCCAGATGGTTAAGCAAAGAGCATTATGCAAGTGCACAGAAAAGGGGAAAAAAACTTTGTGAATGGAAAATTTAAGGAATTTTTCAGATTCGCTCCTCACACAGTTATACTTCTGGAGCATTCTTCACAAGTCTTCTGGAAAACTTAGATCTATGGCATGTGTAAACGTAGCAAAGGCTTTTAGTGCAATTTCCAGATTTTCTGACCACATCAAGAAATGGTGTTTTTGTTGTTTTCCTGTGAGATTATTTGACAGTGAAGATTCAGGCATAATATCATAATGAAATATAAAGTTGGTAGACACTAAAGTTGCTGGATTTTTTTAAGCTAAAGTCAATTTTAGCTTACTTGGGTTAAAATATGATTACAGTTCTCAATTATTAGTATGTTGGGTACTATAAAGAATAAACTTTTGTTAATAATCTCTAAGTATCAATATTCTAATAGTAATTTATGTATGAAGCATCATTATGTATGCATTCATCTTAAAAGTTACAAATTTGAGTAGCTATAGCAATAAAACCTGTGTGTGATGAACATTTTGTCATTCTATACTCCATTAGATGCTAATCCTTATGAGTTATTTACTTGCCATCTCTGTAGTGCATCTTCTAGATGCTCAGCCACTCATGTAAATCAAACATTTCTTGGAGATTTCTTGGTTACCCAGGTATTTTCATTTTATCTGTTAAATAGGATTTACTCTTAGTTTGGTATAAATCCTTTTCTTCTGCTTACCGTATGAGGCATTCTGGTGCTTTAGCATTAACTGTGAGCACTATGGAGAACTATGTTTAGAAACAAAGCTATGTATAGGAACCTCCATTAGAGTCATAGAATCACAGAATACCTAAGGTTGGAAGGGACCTCCAGAGGTCATCTAGTCCAACCCCCCTGCACATGCAGGGCCACCTAGGGCACGTGGCACATTAGACTTTTCTTTACTTCCATCAGACCCAGGGAAGCCTCAAAGACTAAAGATAGATTCTACATGCCTAATTGCCTGAAAAAGAGAGTCAGATACCTCTCTTTTTCTCAGTATATCATTGGCCAGTGCCTGCAAGCACGCTGCACACTTGTTCTCATTGTCTTCCTGCAGCTGTGTCATGCTTTGATGGATACTTAAGGTCTGAACTGGATCCAAAGTGCTTATCAGTACCCAAGGAAATGGCCTAGTCTGGTGGAGGAGCAAGGAGGAAGGAAGCCTGAAGCAACTTCCAAGGAAACGTGTGCATGATTTGGGAAGTTTTGCCAGGACTGCAAATAGAAACACATCACTGAATGATGGCCAGAACCAAAGGCCTTCATTCTTGATCAGAACATTATTGTGTCCCTTACTCACTCAAACTGTAGACAGGAGAGTGCCTCTCTTATTTAGCCTTCTGTGTGTGGCACTTTGATGGCCTTCATATCTAGAAGTTACGTCAGACATGTTGACGGTGGAGACGTTGGTTTCTTTCCACATTGGTGTATTCTACAGCTGATCGCCTAACAAGAAGTTTCAAGTGTAGTTAAGTTTAAGACTACATGAAAGAGAGGCAACTTAAAATGGTGGAGACGAATCCCTGAAAAAAAAAAAAAAGCTGCTCTGCCATTCCAGATATTTTATAGCAAGTATTTAAGTGACATAGTTACAGAAATAAAATCTATGAAGAAATGACCAGCAAAACAAGGAGTAAAACCAAAGTCATAATCATGCAAGAAGTCTGGTCTGAACAGTATTTTCAGGGGGAAAAAGGTAGGGAAGCACCAAAGAAAAGCAAAGGCCTGTAAATCAGTACATTAGTAGTAGGTGTATGCCACATTTGACTTCCTGAATTATTACCTAGCTAGATTTGCAGGTGATGAAAGAGTGAGTCTGAGGAAGGCATTTTCATAGCCGCACCATTGATGCTGAATATAATGAACAAATATCTTAGTCATCCACAGACTCTCTGAACTTACCAGCACATCTGGTGATAATCGCTCAGAGTATGTAGGCAAGTGGCATTGGTAGGAGCTCTTTTGTCTCCATGGTAAACAAGTTGTGGTGAATTTATCAGGTCGGGGAAAATGGGCAGGGGGAGGAGAAGGAAAGTAAATGAAAAACACTTTCAGAAGTCTGAGTCATGAGGAAAGGGAGAAAACTTGTGTCGATAACTGTAGATATGCTTAATTGGGAATAATGCAGAGAAACAGAAAAACAAGAAAATAAAGGGGAAAAAGTGGTTTTGGTCATATCGTATGAGAAAGATTCAAAGATATTTTGACTGCTGTAGTAAAAGAACAAAAACAGATATTGCGGAAAGAAAAAAGAGATGGCTTTAGGTCTTTAGGAGGGGGCGAAGTGTCAATGATGTGAGGGTGAACACAGGATCTTAGAAAGTTTGATGTGAATCAATGGAGAGAGAAAACAGCTGAATAATATAACAAATAGCATTAATTTATGAGGATGTTTTCTCTTTTTTGTTTTTCCTAAGATTTGTTTGTATGATAGGGAAGATAATAAATAATATTGTAATACAAAAATTTACATTTCAAATAGAAAAACATAATGAATGAGGACAACAGTGACCTTTTTCAATTAAGAGAAAAATATTCTTACAGACCGTAAATCAATAACGGATGTTTCAGTGGTTTGCATACTTCTTATAAAAATAAATAACTACTATGGAAACAAATGAATAACATAAATATGCATTAAAGGCATAAGTCTTTGTTACCAAAGCTCTAACTAACAAGTAATGGGAAGTTGCTAAGGAGAAGTCAGGTTAGCATTTATAATTTGATCTCTATCAAGGAAATGAGCATATAAAATAGGTTGTGATACAAGATTTAGCTTGGACTCCAGTGAAGATATTGCTGCTTAAATTGTGTTTTAGACATAACATCTTTAAGTTAAGAAACTAGCCTTGCTAGGCAAATTCTTATTTGGTTAATTTGGTCGACTTCCAAAAACTAAAAGGAAATTTTCAGAGCAGCTCGTTTAGATGCCTTGTATTGCCTTTTGGAAGAACCTTTCCAAGTACTCTGTTTCCTACTTCTGGTCATAGTGGGAAGACAGAGACTTTCCTCCCAGTTCAAGGTACCTAAATTAAGGACTTAAATTCACCCTCAGTAAATCCTTCACTAATGCCAACTTGATTAAAACCTAAGAGGAAAAACACCATCAGGATTTGTTGGAGGTTTCTTTGCTTTTTTTCTTGTTGTTCATTTATATGATTTTATTTTTAATTTTTGCTTTTTTAGGACAATGTTTGATTACCATAAACAAATAGTATTTTTTTAAAACAATTCCTCTATCTTTTCCTCTGTGTTAATGTATTTTTCATATGATAGCAATAATTAGTCTGCCGCCAGAAATGGTCAATAGTTGACTTTTTTTTGAAAATTACATACTTTGTTCAAAATTGCCAAAGTACAGAGTATGAAATTCTGGATGTTCATTTCAAGATAGAGAGACTCTAAATAGGAACTTCTCTGCTTTTTGCTGTAGGTGCATATGCTGTGACGTGTGTTTCTGAAGAACAACTATAGAAACAGCCATTTTCATTGCATTATATTGATTATATTGATTTTTGGTTTGAGCTGTGACCTTAATTGTGTTCTACTCAAACTCACTGTGCAGAATAATTTGGGGGAATTTCAGCATAGTTCTCCATCAACAGTAGCAGAAGTGCTACTAAAGGTTTACCACAGAGGTCTTTTTGATATACAAGAGGTCTCTGAAACACTTTATATGGCTATGCTGGCTAATTGCCGTGGGATCACTTTTCTTCATCTCTCTTTAGTGACCACATAAGTACTCAGCATGACTCTAGAAGAACCATTTCTAGTTACAACAAATTTAGGGTGACTAGATTTAAAGAAAAGGAACACAAATGTGCTCGGTAACCCAGCATATTTCCAGCAGCAGTCAAGGTACAGGGGACATGCCTTCTGCGTCATATTAAATCATGGCACATACGTTTATGCATCAGACAGTAAGATGTCAGTATTGTTTCCCAGTCTCCTTTGATGGACCTGGAATTCGGTTATTGACTTGAAAGATGGTTGCATAGAAATTTTGCATCATTTACTGAAATGACTCCTCTGAGGTAGTCCCTGAGATACAGAAAACAAGTAGTTGTTTTGCAAGACTGGTGTCTGGACCAGTCCCTGCACAGCTGGGACACCTCGTCAGACTAAGAAGTGAACTGACTGCAGTAAGTTCTGCTGAGAAAATATGTGTACATGTCCAGATGTTACAAAGTTATACATAAGCAGAACAACGCGTTTCCCTCAAACACATCCTTTCCTGCAAAATAACATGTACTTTGTGACTGTCTAAAATATTTCCAGCACCAAATTGTTCAAATACAGTGTCACAAATTCAACAGACATCTCAATTTAAATGAAAATGGAGAAGTAATATGCTCATATCTGACATGCTACTCTTATCATCTTGTCATGAGTTCCAAATATACCATCCTTTGGTCATTTGACCAGCAGTTATAAATAGTGTGGTTATTCTTTACCTTTTTAATTGTGTATTTGACATGTGCACTATAACTTGACTTATTAATAGATGTAAAACTAGAATTTATTTAAATATGACCATATTTAAACACACGTCTGGCTGTCAACCATATCACTATCACAAAGAGTAAGATTATCCTACCAGCTTATGTGTTTTTTTGGGGGAAAGAAAGAAGTTTTCATTTTTTTTCTTAAGACAGTAAACTTAAAAGAAAAAGCACTTTCTTCTAGTTCAGGTATTTCAACCACCGCCTCCTCCCCTCTCTTGTGCCCCCCCAGATATATAGACTCAGAATTGCACTAAAAACTGTGAATACTATAGGAATTCACCAAAAACTAATATATTAAATTCTTCTTCCATGTTAGAATATGTAATTTAATCAAAATACCTAGGAGTCCTACATGAACTTATAACATACTGATGAGAAATATTAATAATATGAGAAATATTAATAATACTGGTGAAAAATATTAAAATCAAAGGATATATTCATGGTTTTGTCTTTTTGCTTGTATGTGCAGAAAATCTGATACATAATAATGATGAAGAGGTTTGTTTATCTAGAAAATAATTTTTATTCTTGAGCCACAGCAAAAAAAATGTTCTTAATTTGTTTTCAATGATTTTTTGTCCACCTTTGCTATTCCACATTAATAACTGAACTGATATGAGCTAACTGGTTGTTCAGGTTAGATTTGCATTCTGATCCAAAGATTACATGTTACTGAATTATCCCTTAAGCCTCCTAGCCTTATGAGTCCATTAAGCCTTAATTAAAGAAGCATCTTAGAAAAAAATAATCAAACCATTTATATCCAAAGATGATGCACATTGATCATTTGTTTGTTCACCAGCATAAAAATTATTATTTAATGGAAATTTTAATCACAGCAAGCTTATAGATAGACATATATTAAATGCATTAATCTTTCTATAAGGTTATTCACAATGTATAAGGTTACTCCTCTGAAAAGACTGCTTCAGATTGCTTTCCGGTAATGCTAATACCCATTAAAAAGATGAATATATATGTGTGTAAGTCAATCATAAGGTATTAAAGAGGTGTAGCAACTTAAGCTTCTTTTCTTCTTGGCAGGTCACTTTGAGAAATGTCCTAGTTCAATTAAAATATTTTTTCCATTTCCTAGTAGTACATTCAGATATGCTCTGTCTGTTCTCTATCTTATCTTTGCTGTCAGGATTTAAAACAAACCTGAGTGAGATAATAGAAGGGTAGTATAGCTACTTCAGGCTCTGAACAGGATCAGATTAAGGGTATATAAGTGTGTATACGTATTTACACGTTCACCATTTCTTCCAGTCAAATCCTTTAAAGAGAATAAAGGCATTATTTTAGAATATACTTTTAAAAAAGTTTATTACCACAAAAAAGAGGAAAAAATAATGTTCTTGTTAGACTAGAATAAACAACTCATTTTCATCCAATGCTTATCTTAGTTTCCTTCAATTCTGCTTTTAATATCCTGCACAAGTGAATGGAAACTATCTAAACCTACAGAGAGATACATACAAAAGAGAATATGTTTCTTAGACTGGTGATGCTATGAGAAGAAAGTTCACAGAAATTATTCTCATCTAGGCTATTATTGTATATTGCATATGATATCTAAATGGCTGTAAAATAGTGTATGTCTTAAGTAGTATTTCATATTAATAGATACAACTCAAATATTCATATTGCATTGTCTAAACACAAAACTGTATAATTAGTTATTCAGATGAACTTTGTGCACCAACACTAGACCTGATACAAAAGTACTTCTTAAAAGCATCTCCAGTCTTGGATACTTTCGTAGTATTATTTTATTATCAAAAAGTAATTTCTCATCTTTTATTGGCCACCTCCAATATCAGGTGCCAGAAGAGTTCACAATATTAAGACAATAATGCATAAATGTTTAACTTTCTGTGAACATGAGCATTGTTTTTTTTTTTTTTTCTTTTTAGTATAGCTAATTAGCTGATTTCAATATAACTTCTGTCACAAACAGGAATTATTTCTCCATTGGTCCAAAATGAGTAGTAGGCTCTAAGTAGATCATGCTCAATACTCCTTTTTTTTTGAAAGATTCTATTTCAAATAAACTAGTAACAGCTTGCAGTAAGGGACCTGTTCTCACCATTTTTTTATTGTTGTTGTTTTGTTTTTTTTTTTCTTTTCATAAAGCAAAGGATTATCTTGTTAAGGCGAAAGCTTTATGGGCTGCTTGTAAATGATCCTATAACATGGAGTTAAGGTTGATGAGGGATTTAAGTACTAGACGAGTAGAGTCAGCTGAATGTTTTAAGACAGCAGTTGGACCTCCCGTAACTTGGAGAAATCACAGCTCCTGTCCTGCTTACCTATGTGAAGTTACTAGTCGGGTTTACAGCCTTTGTTAGCAAAACCATAGACATTCAGCAAAGTTTTGGTTTTTTTTCGACTAAATCGGTGTGACACATGCATCAAAATCAGCTTTGTGTGTTACCCTTTTTTACCTCTCAGTTCATTAAGGTAGTTGATCTGTTTTGGAGTTAGAAAATGTATGGGCAAGGGAAAATTTCAGTCATCGAATCAGTCTTGTATAGAACCAAAACTGCCCTGTTTGCCATCTGCAGCGGGCATTGATCCCTACCTTGTCTGTGTCCCGCGATGGTTATGCATGTGTAAGCACATGAGCCTTTTCATTTCATTTTCTTAGTGTTTCCTAGTTTCTGTCCAATATGCTACTACTGCTTTATTCACTTTTTCTTGGGTCTGTCTTTTTTGCCTTTGCTTCAATGTAGAGAAAATTAACAATTAACCACAACAGTAGTGCTTTTATTTCTGTTTCATACAGAACTGGCTAGCAAATTTATTTTTTCTCATACTGGCAATCTAGTGTGGGATAATGCACTAACAATGGACCTTTCTAAAGTTAAGAGTTATTATTTTAGTCCAGCTGGCAGGCTTTGTTTAGAAGTGTGACATCTCAGAGTTTCCTCTCTATTTCATCCTTATTCAAGAACTATGGGGTAACCAGGTACTTGCATTGTAAAATCGCATTGCAGATAAAAATAAATTTAAGGCAATGGTAGGTGGGGCTTGAGAATATTACCTGCAAAGTTTCAGATGAAAATTTGGAGGAGAAAACAGAAAGATAGATTTTATATGACCTATATATTTTATATAATACTAGTTCACTCATTAGGGCATTTTGCTATCATTTCCTTGTAGGACAGTAAAACATTAACTGATGATTCTCTTCTTAAATATAGAAGAAAATAGTATCATGTTGGTTAATAATGCATCATCTTATATGCGTGTATATAAACTGCATAATGAGATCAGGAATAATGTGAAGATTTCAGTAGAGACTATATTTACTGATGCCATTAATTGGTTTCACTTGATTAGTAATTACAAATCACATTGCTAAAAGATTCTGTACTGTGCCCATTATATACATACAGTTAATGTACAATAGTGTGAAAATCTTCTCACTTTTTATTGCTTTTTATTCATAATCCTAAAAGTTAAATATCATCAATCCCACTCCAAGCAGTTCGGTCTGAAGTTATCAAATTCGCACATTATTTTTTCAAGGTACCGATGGGTTAGTAAGCCATATCTAGAGGTTGTACGAGTCTGTACTCTGGAGTTTGCTCTAAGACCATAAAAAATAAATAAATAAATTACTTAATCCATAAGGTTTGCAAGCATGTTTGATGTTAGTGCATACCTGTATATCTGCACTTGCCTATTAATGCTAAGATGAGTTGGTTTAAATAAAAATTATTTTAAACAAAATATTTTAATTATGCTTGGAATCAGCATTAAGATACACTTTAAGGATTTTCTCGCTAAATGCAAATTCATATTTGTGAGAAATTTGAAACATTTTGCTAGCTGAGGACTTCAAATTTAATACATCTCTGAAATTTTTAGTTTTTATATTTTCATGACCATTCTTTTTTCTACATAATAGTTTCTTATAAGGATGATTTTACTTGTAGTTTTTGTCAAACTCTATTTAGATAGAAATGGAATTCAATGAAAGCTATTATTAGTTTTACTAACTAATAACCTAACTCTAATAATTTTCTTATGTTATATCTTAAAATTATGCATTTAGCAAGTAAAATAATATTTTTAGTGGGAAAACCAAATTTCTCTGTGTTTATTGTCTTACATGACTACAAAACTGGTAGATTATATACTCGTGAGAGTTGATATAGTTGATATTTGAAGATCAGTATAAACCTTTTTGCTTTCTTAATTCCCAGTTTGTAAATAGTGATTGAATTAGTAAATGAAGTGTTAAATGATCTAGAATGAAGAAAACATTATTTTTATATCTACAAAGGTCATACAAAACTATGTGAAAGCTGATTCTAGTACAAATGTTTCAAGTATTTTATTTTCAGCAACTTCCACAACTGTAATGGCTTGATTTTTTTTAAAAGCTCATCAGTATATAGATACTGTATACTCTTTCATTTCAGGTATGCATTTTAGCCAATTAGGACTAATCATCATTTACTATATTTTAATGTATTTTAGTGAGGTATATTTAAATTAAATATATCTTCTGATAGAGTCTCTTCTGAACTGGAAAACCTGATTTTCTTTTCAGATCACTCCTTTTTTCCATCCTGATATGTAGGAAATGGAATATTTTCCTCTAAATTTTATAAAAAGCTATTGAACAGCTATATGCAAATATGAAGCTGTATGCATATAATGTAACTTTCTGAATCACATAGCTTTACCAGAGGAATAGGTTTTGTAGACTTTATTTAGTATTCCAACCAAAAGAACTGTTTGAATAGTATTACTGTAAACCTTCAGCAAATCTGGATGCTCTCTGCTATAAAGAAGTTGAAGATACTAAATATTAGGTCTGATTTATAATGAAGACTGTGTATAAAGTGTAGTAAACCAGACGTGTTCAGATATGCCCCATTCCTGGAAAAGGGGTACCCATGAACTTTCTAACTGAACAGATTTTTGCTCTTGTTGAACAATGATATTTCACTGAGCACCTTACAAATGCTATATCCGCATTACAGGTTTGATTTTCTGTTTTGCAGTTTTTCCATCATGATAGATATACACTTTTCTTTTTCCTGCTAGGATGCTTCAATTGCCCACAGATTCCATATCATGAGAGAAAAACATCCAGAGAAGTTCAACAGTAGGTAAGAATCTAAAAATATTTGCATATAAAGGGGTTCTTTCCATGTTAAGGTATAATCTGAAGGGGTTAAATTTTGAATATCCTTTAAAATCTTTTACTGAGTCTTATAAAAGAGAGGAAATTGGTGCATCTCATGTTATGTATGTCCTCCCAGGCTGCTTGTAGTGTAACTGTTTTATATCTGGTATTTCAACTGCAATGAATAGCATTATAAATAAACTGTTCTCTCATACAAAATGTTTGACTTATAAGAATAGCATGGACAAGATGATGCATTGTGGTATCTGAGCATCCCTGAATTGACACTTTGCCATTAGGCACTGAAGAACACTTATTAGACAGCTGCAGATGGTGATCCTTATGTTTCATTCCCACACGCACACTGGTACATTGACAAGGGGCTCTTCCATATATACTCTTAGTAAGGGCAAGTGAATGCCATTTTACACATAAATGCTCTTTATCATTAAAGAGCTTTGGATATGTAAAAAAGTCAAGAATGAGACTTTGCATCTGTTCCTTGTGTTGCTTTCTGAATTTGGAATGTTATCTCAGTGCTTTTCTGGAGATTAAAAATGTATTACAACATGTACTGTAAATTCACCTTCTTTCAGTATCTGGTTTGCTGAGTAGATAATATTCATAATGCAATGCTTATGTTTGTCTTTTTTTCTTTAGGTATTTTAACACATCAGTTGTGATGGGTAAAGCAACATTTCAGAAACGTTAATTAACATTTAAAGGCAGAAGGGAAGAGGAAATAAAAGATGTTAAGTGCATGGGAATAAAAGGGGGTTCTCTAGAAAAAAATATTTACCAAAATGTTTTGTCTTTCTGAGCCTACTCATAGCCTTTAGTTTGCCATGGGGCTAACCTGGAAAGTCTCAGGAGATGCAAGTCTTTATAGAAATAAAATGTTCATGCCAGTGGGCTGTAAACTCCTTAGAACTGTACAGAATGATGTTTGAATATATGCAACTTCTGTTTTCAGGTTGTGGGTGTAAATTTTACATTTCCTATATTTTAACAGCTAGAGATGGGGGCTTTTTTCCCTGAATACTCAATCTGTTTAGCATCTATGCGGTGACAGACTATGAACCCAAGTGTATATTTCTGTTTAAGTCCCACTGTAAACCTTTATGTTGCAGTATCTTTTATTATTCTTACTTTGATACTCATCTGAAAGAATTATACTATGAATGAATCTGAACTTAAACCTAGACTATATGTCAAAATGTATTATACAGATTCAGCACTAGACTAGAGATATTGGACACTTCGCAAACGCAGATATTCTAGGCACTGAAGATGAAGCTAGTTTATCAGTGGTCTTTCTGCGTATCTTCAGCGGTTGGCAATTATAATTTATAAAAAGCTCAGCTAATAACATGAGTTTCAGATCAGATTTCATGTCACAATAAATCATACGCCATTAATAACATCTGCTAGCAGGCTCACCTTGAAATTCATCTATATTTTAAGGAATCTGATGTTTCTAACATTATCTTAAGGAAATTAATTACCAAAATATATAGTTCAAGTCTCTACCTGCTGTAGTACTGAGATATTGAAAGAACATGAAAAAATCAGTGATTCTCTGCATTTTGAAAGACTATTCAGAAAGATTATGCATTTCTAAAAGAGAAAATAGAGACTTGGGCAATATATTGTTAAGGAGACTGATTTTAAAAATATTTCTTTTTTTGTGTAGTGATAAAAAAAATGCAGATTGTCGTTGTTGTTGAATAAAATTTTCCGAGCAATGATGCTTGGTCAGAAATAGTTAGTTACTTTAACAGTTACTAGCATGTATCAATACTCCATAATATGCTGCAGCAGCATTTTCCTACAGTGTATGAAACAAAGCCCGTTTTTAGCCTTCCACATCAGAGCTCCAAACTGCAAGATATATTTTACTTTTCACCAGTGTGGAATTTTCTATTGGGTCTAAATGATTTAGGATCAGCAAGTCCAGCTAAGATTAAGTGAGTTCATAGTGGGCCCCAGAGTTAATAGCACTTCTACATTTTTAAAATCGTACACAGATATTTCTGAACATCTCTCCTGACTCAAAAGTAATCTTTTTTGGGGGACTTTCTATGATTTTTGTGTTGCCTGATTTTCTAAGGTTTTGAGCTTCCATAGCTATCACACAGTTCTGTAAAGCAGATGCTTGCATTGAGATTCTGCTCTGAAGACGAATATGTAAACAGCATCTCATCTCCTTACAGACCTGAAATGGCCTTTGGTCACAATATACTGTAGCTAGAAACCTGGATATTAAATTGGAAGTAAAGTTTCCATTACTACAATTGCTCTAAAAGTCTGAGCAGAAAGGTGGTCATTTAGTAAATCAACAAAACTAATGATTTGGATTAAATGAAAGAATGAATTGCCTTTGGATTAACTACATGCAGAGTTCTATCAAAACGTAATGGTACTGCATTTGCTTTGGTGAGTTAAATTACAGTAAGTTCTGGTATGGAGATTTTTTTTTTCTTTTACTTAATTCATAATAATTATGATCTTTAAATTCCTGAGAGTATTCCTTGACTTTCCTATCCCATGTTTTTTGGGAAGTGTGGCAATAAATAAATACATAAATGGAGTGTACAAATATGAAAATTCCTGATACTTTACATTTGTGAGTGAAAACAGAATCTTTCTGCACTGGTCGAAGACTACATATCACAAGACCTAGGAGGACTTTTAACTACTACCAGTTAATATTGTAGAATACTCTTTAAGTAGGTGACTTGATATTATGGATTTTGACGCATTTAGAAACCAAGACTTAAAATGATGCTCCTGAAAATCAGAATATCAGCTGTCACCGTAGCCAACTTACAAGTCTGAAGTGTTCAGATTACTGTGCTTGAGAAAACGTTGTTAAATCCTCAGTATCTCCTGCTCAAGAATGGGGTCAGATTTCCTGACTTCATTGTGGAAGGGCTGAAGTAACCTCAAGGGGAAGTAAACTTGCAAAAGACAGCATTTCAAGAAACTGTATCATTAAAGTAGGACATACTGCTGAAGTAACGATTCATTTAGGCCAAAATGCCCTGCAGGGAGATCTGTATAAACATGTTAGACTTGAAGCAGAGAAAAACAGATGTATGAGTTATGTGAACAGAATATACACGTGGAAACAAGCAAAGAAACAAAAATAAAAAATAATTCAAGTTAATATTATTTTTTAAAAATTGTAATTCTAAAATAATGTTCAGTTAAATGAGTTTGCTAATTTGACTTTCTGGCACTCAGTAGCATGCAAGAAATTTCTTACTCTCAACTAACTATTGTAGTGTTTATAGTTTGTATTTAGTTTTCAGTACAAAAGATAGGAGAAATAGAAGATACAGATAAAGTTATAAATCTTTAGCAAGTTCTTCCTGTTGCACCTGCTTGAGTAGTTCACTATACTATGTATCCATCATACATATCTTGCCTGACCTCCAAAGAAAAGTCCTGTCCAGTAAAGAGATATATTAATACTATATATACTTTGCTATATTCAAGAGCTGTATTGAAAAATATTTCTAATATAGCCTGTCATCAAAGAAAATAGAAATTATTCACAGAATCATAGAATGCCTGAGGTTGGCAGGGACCTCCAGAGGTCGTCTAGTCCAACCCCCCTGCACATGCAGGGCCATGGCACAGGACTGCATTCAAGTGGGTCTTGAAGATCTCCAGAGAAGGAGACTCCACAGCCTCTCTGGGCAGCCTGCTCCAGTGCTGACCCTCACTGTCAAAAAATTTTTCCTTAAGTTCCTGTGGAACTTTTGATGCTTCAGTTTGTGGCCATTTGCTCTAGCTCTGTCGATCGATGGCCACCACTGAAAAAGAGGCCAGCCCCATCCTCCTCACTGATTAGATCCCCTCTTCAGCCTTCCCTTCTCCAGGTTGAATAGGCCTTGCTCCCTCAGCCTCTCTTCATAGGGCAGATGTTCCAGGCCTCTGATCATCCTCGTGGCCCTGCGCTTGACTCTCTCCAGCAGCTCCAAAACCCTCTTGTACTGGGGGGCCCAGAACTGGACACAGTGCTCCAGATGTGGCCTCACCAGGGCTGAGTAGAGGGGCAGG
>JAWLRI010001080.1:1473572-1484519 GCA_034781795.1 Crypturellus tataupa
GTGAATCCATGCTGACTAGTCTTGAGCACCTTCTTGTCCTCCATGTGCCTGGAGACAATGGCCAGCACTAGCCGTTCCATCACTTTTCCGGGGACAGAGGTGAGGCTCACTGGTCTGTAGTTGCCTGGATCCTCCTCCTTGCCTTTTTTGAAGACTGGCGTGACACTGGCCTTCTTCCAGTCCTCTGGCACCTCCCCCATTCTCCAGGATCTTTCGGAGATGATGGAGAGCAGCTTGGCTCTGATGTCCACCAGCTCACGCAGCACTCTCGGGTGCATCCCATCAGGGCCCATGGATCTGTGGGTATCGAGGTTCCTCAGGTGATCTCTTACCCAATCTTCCTCTACCCAGGGCAAGTCTTCCTCTCTCCCAGCTTCTCTTGTCTCTAGGGCCTGGGACTCTAAAGGGCTGCCCTTGGTAAACACCAAGGCGGCATTCAGCAACGCAAAGGTGGCGTTCAGCAACTCTACTTTTTCTGTTCTATTCGTAACCAGAGTGCCCGTCCCATTCACCAGCAGACCCACATTTCCCCTAATCTTCCTTCTGCTGTTTATATATTTGAAGAAGTTTTTCTTGTTGTTCTTAACATCCCTCGCCAGCTTGCATTCCAAATGCGCCTTAGCTTTCCTTGTCATAACTCTGCATTCCCTGACTACGCTCCTGTATTTTTCCCAGGGGGCCTGTCCTTTTTTCCACATTCTGTATACCGCCTTCTTCTGCCTGAGCATTGCCACAAGCTCCTTGCTCATCCACGCAGGTCTCCTGCCCCCTCTGCCTGACTTCTTATGTACAGGGATGCACTGTTGCTGGGCGTTGAGGAAGTGACACTTGAAAACTAACCAGCTCTCTTCGGCCCCCTTCCCTTCTAGAGCTCTAGCCCATGGGATTCTTTAGATGAGGTCTCTGAAGAGGCTAAAGTTGGCCCTCCTGAAGTCCATGGTTGCAAGACTGCTTACAGCCCTGCCTCCTCCTCGTCGGATCCTGAACTCCACCAACTTATGGTCACTGCAGCCGAGGCTATCCCCCAACCTCACATCTCCTGCAAGTCCCTACTTGCTTCCTCAAATCACTTGCTTTGCGAAGCAAGTATTAATTTTGATTCGATGACCAAACACAACAGATAGATAGGTAAAATAAGCTTGTTTTAACCTTTTCCTATATTTGCAAAAGGTAGCATTTGTTTAAAAGCGGAATCTTTTCTTATAGAGGAGAATGACCAGCTGTCAAGTGAGGAAGCAGTTCATGGATTTGACAAAAGGTCTAGGCTGATGTGAAGAGAAGAAACATTGCAATAAACAAAGCGGCCTGAAGTGGGGTCACCCTAAGCATATCCACATAAAGGAAGAACCTGAAGGACAGCATTATGGGAGAAGTTTTTGTGCCTTTTCTTGGAAAATCACATGCTTGTTGCCTCTCTGTAGTACCTTTAAAATAATGACACAACATGGGGAACAAAACATTACGCTCCCATGAACTTCAAAGAAGGCCAGTGCCAAGTGTTGCACTGGGGGAGGAATAACCCCACACCCAGAGTGCTGTGTCCAGTTCTGGGCTTTTCTGTATTAGAAAGCCATGGATTTACTGAAATAATTCCAGCAAGGGACCAGAAAGCCGCTGAAGGGTGTGAGGCGCTCTTATGCAAGGAAAGGCTTTGAGAACTTAGACTGATTAACCTGGGGCTCAGGAAGGATATTATCAAGTTATATACAACTATGATAAAAAAGACAGAGTCAGACTCTTCTCATCAGTGGTTTCTAGCATCAGGAAAAGAGGTGATGGGCATGAAGTGAAACACAGATGATCTCCAGAGGTACCTTCCAAACTCAGCAGCTCTGGAATTTTGTGGTTAAAATGCTACCTTCCTAGATGTACTTAACCTTTGTTTTAAGTTGGCTTATTTTAGTTTTGAATGAAACACTGAAATGTTCATTTTGACTAGAACAAAAAACAATGCTATTTTCATTATTCTTTTGAGTTTTTGAGCTTAAGTTGTGCCATCAATGGTTAAATCAAAAGTGCATGTTTGCGGTGCATAAAATAATGCTCAACAGAATATTCTTAACTGGAAAGGCAGGTATTTTAGCATCTAGTCCCTTCAACCTCTCCTCCTTTTTTGGCTGTGACATTTTAGAAAAAGACGCTGACCTCATGCAGAGACCAGATTGCAGACATCTGTTACCTGTCCCATTGAACTGACCGGTTCCTATTCATGAAAGGATAAGACCCCAGGGGACAACACCCCTGCCCTCAGACAGGACTGCTGCAGCAGTAGTCATCAGAAGCAGCATTAGGCAAAGCAGTTTATGGCACAGACTGTGAAGTATCTGCACATGATCAGGAGCTGCCTTGTATTTATAAAGCCTACTCTACCTTGCTCTTGTCTATAAAGTTAATAGAAAAAAGGGGAAGAACAATCACCATCTTCAAACACAGCAGTATGTCATCTTCAGAAAAAAATGCTGAAGTGTGTCATGCATCCTTGATTTTACTGAGCTGGGACAAAACCAATATGATTGTTTTGGTACTATCTTGCAGCTCTTCACTCTATAGGGCTTAACCTAGTGTTATTGGATCCTTATTGTATGGATTAGGGAGACATCCATTTAATATAGTTTATATTTGCAAATGATACACCAGTATTAAATATTTACCAGGCTTTCATAAAAAGCTCTAGATTCTGTCACATTGCAACTTGAGTCAACATATCAAGCTAACTAAAAAAAGTTTGTTTTTTTTCTTCAAATATTCTTTACTCATTGAAAATACAGTAGCTCATAATTTTTCCAAAAGAAAATAATGCTCATTCAACATGCTTATGTCTGTTGGTTACAGAGCAAAATTATAGCAGTGTGTATCTCCAGTACCTGCATCTCTCCTGATAAAAAAATTCAGATTTTTATCATTTCTTTAAAAGGTGCTAGTGGACTAATGGATTCCTGCTTGGAAAACTTCTTAATCTGTTAAACATTTTTCTTGAATGTCTATCTGGGAGTCTGGAATGGTTGGTCAATCTTAAATTCAGGCTTGTGAGGAACAGAGGTAGTGTGCTACATAAAATATATTCTAAGTAAAGGGCTGGTAATAGTCTTGAGCATTCACTGTGATTTTAATACCTCTTACAAAATTTAAACAGTGCATTGTGTCTGAGCAGTGGGTTTATGTTTACATTATCAGCGTCCTCATCTGTCAAATTCACTACTGCTGGAACAAAATGAGTGCAGATTTTGCACTTTATAATGGTAAGGCCCAATGGTAAATTCACTGGGCACTTTTGTTGGAGGTGTTGTGAAATGCTTCTCATTTTTCAATCTTAGAAACAACAGATAAATTAGATGTACTACTAATATTTACAAAACACAATGAGAGTGCTTTTCTTTTTTGGGGGAAAATTATCTATTTTAAAGATATATAATGATATCCAGTTGTTAAACTGTTGCTTTAGAAATTGTCAAGTAAAATGGATAGCCATTTAGAAGGGTGAAAATCATCACACTGCCTAGGAGAAAGGCTTGTTTAACATGGTACACAATGATATGAAGAACATGATCCATCTTGCACATAACAAACTTTCGATTCACAATAAGCCTATCTATATGCTATTGGCCAATGTTAAAAAAAAAAAATCTAATCTAAATTTAATTTTACCAGTTGATGTCAAGCTGGTAAAGGATTTTTATGGAAGGTGATGTTTCATTACTCAGAGTAGGTCATGAACCTTCTATATGGATTTTGAAATGGCTATTGGATGTTCTACACATTCTTTAATTAATTAAAACTACTGTCTTTTATTACCATACGATAAGGCAAACGTCAGTATATAGGAAGTGACACCATTTGACATAAAAAATTAATAACACAATGGCAGTAAAAGCTTTCTGACTATCTCATTGTGGTACGTTCACAAGTGAAGAGAGTCTATAAGATGCAAGAAACCCTGTGGCAAAACAAAGAGAATACGGCATGCCGTTTGTTGCCTACTCTTGAAATATAGTCGTATATTTCTATAGTCATATAGCCATATTACAAATTAATGAGTTATCTTCCTGACATTCATGACCATACTTTAAAATAAAATGTCTCAAAAATGTTATAGAAATTAATTGTGAAATACTGCTTCCTTTTTGCCAGAGACTTTCTGTGGTCAGAACTGCAGAATATTAAGAATGTGAATTTGCAGCTGATTTTCTGACATTATTTTGGATTAATTCATCTGAAGTAAGTGTCAAATCTTTACATAAGTTTTATGTAAGGATATTTCATTTCTGCAACAGAAATTGGGCATTACAAAGGGTTAAGTAGCAGACATTTCTGATATATGTTGCAAAACCAACAGATTTTTGTTTCAAAATCCAGTCAAAGTTACTAAGTGGCCTCAGTGCACTTACCTATAATATTAATGATATCCCAACCATTAAAAACAATGAAATGAATTGTCAAGGAATACATTTTACATTTCCTATTTAATAAACGTAAACACATTATTCTTAAGTACAAAAATATGAAAATTTAATTACAAAATGAACACCTTCACTCTGACCTGTGGGTTTGTTATGGAGCTTTTAAAAAATTATTTATTTATTAGTATTAATTCTTTAATACCTATTATTGAGACTTTATTTTTAGAGAATATAGTTTTTGATGGATATACTGCAGTACCCATTGATAATAAAGACAGTCCAGATATGTTTTCACTACTGGACAGACTGACATGATGCACCCAGACCTGGTGCCTCAACACAGAAGCAATTGATTTACTTCACATCCAGCACTTCACTGGTAGTATACTCCAAACTTCCAACACTACACTGTGATTCTCCACACTGGTTTTATCACAGAATCACAGAGTGGTTGAGGAAAGGATCTCTAGAGATCATCTAGTCCAACCCTCCTGCTCAAGCAGGGATACAAAACACATTGTACGGGAGAGCTCTATGCACAGGAGGACTCTCTGGATGGGTGTCAAGGCAGGCAAAGATATGTGTGGAAAACAATGTAGTTTTGGTATTGTTTTTCAAAGTCTTCGTAGCAAAAAATTGTTACAAAGTAAGTTCTGAATTCCTATGTTGGCCAGTAATTGCCAGGATGAACAGGATGCTGATGGTGTGTCCTGACATAGAAGTGATGACAATAGAAAAAACAGAAAATGTCAGACATCATAGGAACAGTGGCCTAGTAATTTATTGGAGTGTTTTAACCTTGGGAAGATTTCAAATTATATTTGATCTGAATTGCTAAAAATGTATTTAGATATGATTACGACGACAACATAATTCCTCTGAGGTTGAGCAAAAAGTGTGTTATCAAATCATATTGAATTTGTTTTTGGGATATCTTTAAAATTTGGGCCTAGAGCTCTGAAAGTATTATTTGAATCTGTGTGGCATAGGTATATATATGAAAAGCTGCTTAGGATTTTCATTCTGTATTCAGAGAAAAGCCATCTGTTAGTTCTGTGACTTCTTGTTTAAATGAGACTTAGAGAACAGCCACAAGTAATATGGTTTCCTGATTCCCAAGGACCTTTCAGTTATCCTTTTTTTACTTTTCTGTTCTTTTTTTCCTCCTTTTTTTTTTTAATAAAGATTTCTCCATATGAGGAACAGCAAGGTCTGTTAACCTTTCTTGCAGCATGCTATTTCTGAGCCAATTATGAAGATGTCTAAAGGCATTGAATGCTCTTTGGAACAGTAACTTGTGATTTGGGAGTATAATGGCCAAGGGAAGAACTTTTTCTGTAGTTAGAATATTTGTGCTCAAAAAGTACATTAAAAAACAAGGGTAACGTTGATTAAAAAAAAAAAAAAACTACAATATTTTGTGAATTTTTTCTTTTATATATGGTGATATATTAATAATTACAGTAGCAATATAAGTAGAAGCAATGTAAATTCCTAAGTGATTTAGATTTTGATAACTAATCCTTGAAGGCTGTGTTAAGCTGTCAATCTTTAGTTCTTTATCAAGATTTTGTTGATGTTCAAAGAAAAAATATGTGTTAATCAAAGAAATATGTTCTTGCTGATATGAGACAGCTGACAACTCATGCTAAATGAAATCTTCAATATGTTTAGTTTCTTTGACAGAATTGTAAAGTAAATGTGTAAGTGATTTGGGAACATAAATCTAATTGTCAAATTGTATTCAACATTTAGAAATTAAATCTGAGTAGATTGGCCTAAGTAAATAGGTCTTGTGCTTCAAAGAAATCTTGCAGTAGCAAAGCAGCACAGCATCCACACCACATCAGCCACGTTTTTATACCATCTTTGTAGTCCAAGTAGCCACGCAGGAGGAGGGAGATGGGGGTTCAGTCTCCGCTTCTGTCTGAGGACAATCATACACACTTGCTTACCTCCTTTAAGAGTGTTTTAAGCACCGGGCAACAAAATTAGCAGCAAAATAGATAAAGTAGATAAATCACTACTAACCCAAGTTTTTGTATTGTTTAAAGTCCTTAAATGACTCGTTTTTTTAGCTGTGTAACTACAAAAAGTTCTTGTGTGGTTTAGAGTAGATTTATGCCTCAAGCATAAGACGACGACTTGGACTATGTATCTGGGCCACTGTCCTAGCTCCTCAGTCTTAGAAGCATTCTACCATTGACCGTGAAGACATGGCTGAAGTACGTGGTAAAAGATATGGACTTAGTCCACTGTGGCACAAGCCAGGGGTCAGTAGTTGTTCACAGTATTCCAGGTTCTTCATCCTTCTCAAATGATTTGTACCTGTCTCAAGTGAAAGAAGTTTTGAGATTAAATTTTAACTTTGAAACTTGCTCTTGCTAAAAGGAACTCTTTTTTTTTTTTTTTTTTCTGCCTAATATTCCATTCTTTTGCTGTCTCATGCCTCTCCTTTCTCTTTCTGCTTTTTCTCCTTTTTTCCTTGTCTTTCTTGGCTTTACTTTGTTCTTTCTCTTCTTATAAAATAATCAAAGATACAGATTTTAACAAAACTACACTCTTGGTTAGGAAGGATTTCTTTTTTTTATTGTAAAGCTAATTTAAGAGCTACTTAATGCTCATGGTTTAGTATTTTAATAAAAAAAGGATACGGAGAAGCTGACAGAGCAAGAGGGAAGCTTTTCAACCATGTCTCTTACTTGAAGTCTTAAGTGTTGCTTTGTTTGGTCTACCTGCTGTTGTATATTGTGAAGTTTTTACTCTAGGCTGACTGGGAATCACCCCAACTACAGGCACATAAATAAGGAAGTACTTCCAGGAGAGCATTATGGGGAAGGCTTTCATGCCTTTTCCTTGAAAGTCTTTTCCGGGAATGCTAACTGCCTCTCTGAAGTTCCTTTACATTAACACATGCAGCACGGCTGATTATATAGCATCATTTATTTTCTGTCAACATGGTGTACCACTGCATGTCACATACCAGACCATACGTTCTACCAGAATACTCTTTGACAGTTTAAGTTAATCAAACTAGAGGACATGCAAGTTTAGTGCCCTGAACTGATATAACTCTGCAAACTATGTTCTGGGAGAAGATGTATTCAAGTTGCATGCTAGGATTTTGGTGTGCACTGCAGCATCGAAAGCACTGCTAGATCTACAATTCTTTTTTAGAATGAAGGGAAATGAAAGTCCAGTGCAACCAGTGAAAAGGGAAAATGACTTTAATGTCTAGAGTAGCATTGCCACCTCAGGGAAGTCTGTCCAGAAGTATGAGACTATATAACACTGCAGACTAAATTATGGCAATCCTATTTTTTTCTGCAGAATTAATCACTTTTTTTGGTTTGTTTCTGAGAGCATTTTCAAGTATCTACCTGACTGTGAATAGTATCTTATTCTATTCTCCAAGAATTTTGATTTTCGAATAAATCCAACCCTGTTAGAAAAAAAGTTAGTTCTAATACATAAGCTAGTATTTCTACTGAAATCCTGATTTATCTATGCTTTTGTTTTTTTCACCTTTTATTACAAGGTGTTCTTTCCATCTAACCATTTACAAGTAAAAAAATGTTCAGAGAAGTAGAATCTGAAATCATAAAGTTAGCATTTTTATTAATTTCATTATTTGAAGTTAATGACGACCTTGAACTGAAATTACTAATTTTTTAGTCATATTGCCTTATTTTACAGTGCATAGTAGTTTCTCATGTGTCACATGAGAAAATATCAAATAATATTAGGCATTCTTAACAGCTTTATATACCCATATTTGCAAGCCATAGAGTTCTACATTTAACAATCAGTTAAGAAAATCACTATCTCTGTAGCTAGAGCTTTTCCTCATAAGGAATGTAAATCTTGTTGATAACTAGAATGACAATTTTATGAATAAAATATTTATGTGCTGTCACTACAGATTTGATCGATCCTTCTGATGACAAGACAGATAGATAGAATTTTTTATTTTTTCTGGATGGATAGAATAAGAAAACTTTTATGACAACTCAAACTTTGTAATTTTAGGACTTTCACCCAGTTTCTAGAGTAGCCTGGGTAGCAGAAAGGGATCTTTGTGTCTCCCACAATTGCTCTTACAGTTGTAGTGCCTACCTGAAATGGGTGAATCCCAACTTCAGTAACCTCACATAGACTCAGTTTCTCACTCTGTACCGCATTCACATTTCAGCTGACCTAGTGCTAAATTAGTTTATGAGAGAATGGGATTCTTTTGATTTGATTTTTAAAACGTAAGTGGTGAATATTTACTTATAGAATGTAGAGCACTGCCATGTGGTCAGCTTGAAAGTGGTGGCTGGAGCAAAGGTCCATCTGAGAGACTTCTTGATTTTCTGCTACCAGCGTGAAAGACTCTGAAAACCCTGCTCAGAGTTGCAAAGAGATGCTGGAAATTAATTTCAAGACTTTAGTCCAACTAAGGTACATACAAGCTGCGTCTCCCAAATCACAGGTGGTGTTCATAGATCACTGATCAGTTAATAAGGGGAAGCTAAATATGTTTTTATGAATAATTATAAGATGAGTTTCCATCTGCTATATAACAACCCTTTCCTGATGAAGATTCCATTAAAACTGGCTTTGTTTTATATAGTTTTTTTGTTTCAGTAGTTAATATTATCTAATCAAAGCTAACTAAAAAAAAATCCAGATTAGCTCTACATGGCCATGATAATAAGCATCTTATGAGGAAGAAAATAGAAAGAGAACAAAAGAAACCAAGGCAACATCCTTCCAACATTTTGATTCCAACAATCAGTGAAAGAAAATCATTAATAACTGATGAGTCCAATAGAAGTCCTTGACTGCAGGACAGATATGCCCCTGTATGTACTTGCAAGTGGGATTCCTGTAAGTACTTGCAAGCTATGTCATTCTGCAGTTACTGAACAGAAGGCCTCTGAAGACTGAGAGGTGGAATTTCAGTCTGAAGTATACAAGAATGATACTTTAAACAATGATGTATTAAATATCTTTGTCAACATTTCCTCTTTTTTTTTGTAACACAGGTCAGTCTAAAAATGACTTCTAGGGGCATCTGTAGCAACACTTCAAATGTTTTTTTTTTTGTATTTTAGTTTGAAATATAGAATGTGATTCAGTCATTTTACAGAAATAGTGGACAGAGATGTCAGTTTTGTCCCCATAACTTATGATTTTGATCAAAGAGAGAAAAAAGTAATGTTTACTTTTTATGTATTATCTTCTTACACTATTTCCTTCTTGGGGACTCATGAAAGTAGCTTAAATGTTTGTTAATTATAACTCACAGAAATGCACATAGAACATACTTGTTTCTTACAGTTTTAGAAACAGTTGATATCCTCATTTGTACTTCATAATCCACCACAGTGAAGGCTTAATAGACCATTAAAGAAACGGTGGGAAGTTAATTTTAATATGTAATGGTGTGAGGGGTTTTATTTTTTCCTTAATACAATGAAGCTTCTAACAATTTTATTTGCAAAGAAGATGATTATTTAATAAAGTGACAAACTGTCCCACTGATAGGATACATTAATTTTCTTCTAAAGCTGTTCCTTGTACTCCATAAGAAGGTGATAATTAGGTTTGCAGATTAGAATAACATAATCAGACCACTTGTGTGGATGCTTGTTAAAATATATTTTGCTCTTCATATAAGCCTCATAATAATTAAAAACTGTTTAAAAAGAGAGCCATTCTTTTTCAGCATGGACTTTTAAAATGAATCCTAATAATATATCAAGTTATTCTTAAGCTAATTCAACTTTTTAAAAGGTTAATATTTGAAAAAGAATATGGGAAGTGATTAACTGATGAGTTTAAGTATTAGCATTAGGTTTTGCAGGAACACCTACAGTATAAAACAGCGCTCATTCATATCCTGATTTAATTTCTTCCACTGTCACTCCTGATTGTTCCATTTAATCTTTCTTAAGTCACATAAAATTATCTTGTATGTGTAAATTAACAATCATTTTCTAATTCCACTGCAAGCTTGAAGCATTGTCAAAAAAAAAAAAAAAAGAAGAAGAAAGAAAGATATTGGCAGCGATTAATTTTCTATTTTAAACAAAACTAATTGCAACTACAATTTAGATAGATAGAGCATACAGAGACTGCATATTTTTAGTTATTCTACGTTCAAATAAAGACAAAAGAAAAATAACAGTGAATTTGTAATGATAGTTCACTTCTAAACTATTAGATCAGTTCAATATCCACTGACCTTAAGACTGAAGACTCCAAAGCCTATTTCCTTTGCTTGGGATTCTTGCAGTGTTAAAAGCTTTTTAAAACTAACTAACTTCCTGGCCTAAGCCCAAGGTGGGAAGTGTGCAGGCTGAGATCATTTAAAGCACCTTGAGTTTTCCAACTGTATCACTTCTAAGAGGATTGAGAATTACTTTTGAAGCACCTAAAATGAAGTCTTATTCTGGGGAGTAGTAGGAAGCTTTTGTTTGATTTTGGTTTGTTTGTTTGTTTGTTTGTTTGTTTCCCAGATTGGATGTGTAATTGATCTTCTACTAAAGAAGAAAAACTTTTT